>KB671654.1:353387-442165 GCA_000349105.1 Anopheles epiroticus
GTGGTGGGTTTTGGGGTTTGTATCGCACGATCGCACAATGATAGTGCTTGCTATTAACACCTGCCGCTATTGCTTCAACCTGCCGAAAGCTTAACTGGTCGGGTTAAGAGGAAAAACCGCACCGCGTGCTTACAGTGTGCTGCAGAAAAGGATGGGAGAGTTTATTTTCCATGGTGCACGAGCAACACATGTTTAATTATACTTCTTTCTTTAAACTCTCAACCAAAGAACGTTTGAATAATTTCATATGTTTTCACACTAGCTACCAAAAACCCAACTTTTGGGGCGCAACTTTACGGCACGTATCGAAATATTAGTTGCTCCAACTCTACCGCAACGTTTGCGTTTCACAGCAAAGTTTATTCCTATCGCAAAAATGGATGGCCACCCAACACCTACCCTGCTTCCACTGCATCCCTGCTGGAGCACACTGTAGAAGGATTTACCATCGTGCGGTTTGAAGCGTCCGGTTTGGGTCAGCACTTAGTGATGGGAATGTTCCATTTTGTTTTTGTGCACGGAAAGGAACCGTTTTCATTATGGGAAGGAATGGAACGAATCTAGTGGGTTCGTTACAGCTTCTTCAATAGGAGAGCCGATTTATTTTTTTTCAGGTTTTTTCTACCGTTTTATAAACAACATTGTACATATTAGCTTCATTTGTTTACGGTGTTTGGTGAATAGTAAAGTAATTTTAGGTTAATTTCTGTCCAGATAAAGTGGAGCTCTTTTTTTCGGTTGCTGATTTGTCCTGAGCTGTGCAAAAATAACTGTTTGAAAAGAAGGGATACACTTGAAATAAGGAAAATTTTATTCAAAAACCAATTTTTTATTTTGTTAAAAATATTTATTAATTCTTAAAAATACTCTCCTTTAGACTAAAATAAATTTAAACTTGCCTCAATTGCTTTCAACTAGGCTAATATCAATCATACAACATATTTCAAGTTTAGAAAAATGTGTTATAAGGCCTAGTATACATATCTTTTTGCGTGTTTCTGAATAATTCAGCTGTGATTAAGTTCCAAAGCATCCGTAAAAACGGCACTCCACTGCATCTTAAAAACGTATTTTATTTGCTATAAATATTATTAATAAATATAAAAAATATTTGTTTATATACACATAATTTTGCAGCTAGCAACTAGAATTAATTAAGAAAACAAGCACGACGTATAAAGAGAACAAAATAGTTCATATTCTACGCGTAGAAGTGTGTAGATGTGTCATCAATCCATTTGAAGGGAATGGCATGAACCTACTAGGTTCGGCACGAAAGTACCACCACTTCGCCGCTACCTGACCCGAAGCTCCTGAAACAAGCTTTTCCATTCTCGCCTCCCAACAGGCCCACCGTACGTACGTGCCATCGGACCCATTACGGCTGTTGCTGGCGAGTCGATCGAGATGCACTGTCCCTTCTCCGGCCATCCCATCCTGTCTGTGCGTTGGATACGGGGCGGAAATGAACTGGTTTCCGGTAGGACGTAATGGAAAACATAATATGCCGCTGCTCCTGCTGCTGTTGCTACTATGTGTACTATGTTTGACGATTAAATGTAATCCTGGTATCTCTCTCTCTCTCTCTCCCTCTCCCTCTCTCTCGCTATTTGGTTGTGTGAACTGGAACGCTGCTTTCCTGTATCGTTTTCCATCGGTCGGACCATTTATTATGGCATTTGCATTCGGCGTGATGACCGCTGGACCGGAAATGCAGGCCCCCGGTACAGCGTGGCGGACGTGAAGCATGGCGGATATTTGAAAATTTATACCGTCGACCCGGCCCAGGACCGGGGACCGTACACGTGCATCGTAACCGGCCCGAACGGGGACGAAGGGCGCCGGGAGCTACAATTAGTGGTGCACAGTAAGTGTTGCAATCGACGGCCGAGTCTCGCCTGTCGCATTTGATTGAAACTAATCCGCTCTTACTTTGCAACGCAACTGCCTGCCCGCCCAACCCGCCCAGGCCCACCCGTGATAGAGCCGTTTGCGTTTCCGAAAATCATGAAGGTCGGTGGCCGGGCCCAGCTCACCTGCTCCGTGTCGGCCGGCGATATGCCGATCTACTTCAGCTGGAAAAAGGACGGCACACCGATCGCGTCGGACCTGCAGGTCGAGATCAAGAAGGAGGAGTTTTTCTCGCTGCTCGTGCTGAAGGACATTACCGCGCGGCACAGCGGCCGGTACACGTGCTTCGCCGCCAACACGGCCGCCCAGACGAACTACACGGCCGAGCTGCTGGTGCAGGTGCCGCCGAGCTGGACGCAGGAACCGCACGACATTGCCGTGGTGCTGGGCCACCCGATCGTGCTGCCGTGCGAGGCGGACGGGTTTCCGCAGCCCAAGATCACGTGGTTCCGCGGCAAGGGCAAGCTGTCGACCGACTTTCACTCGATCCCGTCCAAGAACAACTCGCTCAGCATCAATTATGCCACCTCGCCGGATGCGGGTAAGTAAAATTCATAGTGAGGGGGCCCAGAACGGGTGTTTGATGCTTTTTCATGCCGTCTGCATAATGGGAGGGCTTAAATTAATTGAACAATTCGTTTACAATGTGCTGAGTTGGAGTAGATGAATGTGTTTGCTTTCTTTGGTGCAACTGGTGTTGAATGGAGTTTAATTTACAACGAAAAACAAAGGTCTTTATACAATTGCAAGTTCTCCAGTTCAGTTAGTATGAATGGTTTCAAATAAAAGTTGATGAAATAGAGAAAATGATAGCATGGGACGAGCTCATCACACCCAGATTTTTATTTTGAAAAGTCATAAAATGGCCCATTAAACACGATCGTTCATGGTGAATCAATGAGGGAATATTTTAGGTACTTTGTGAAAGGTGGAAGGTGAGGGTAAAGCTCCAAAATCAAATGAAAATTTATTTCATAATAGCTATCTTTTATAATAGTGTTCTTTCAATAGCTATCTAAAAACCACGTAGAAAACGCTTTTGTGATAAATGTCTGTATATACTGTCTCTCTATATCACAATATATCGCTTTAGTGAAAATCTGCCGTTCAAAACCCACTCTTAAACATGAAGTTATCTCGTTTATGATGATTTAGAACATGTTTTCATTGCAAATTTCAAACTCCTTTTGCGTTTGGTTGCGTTTGTTTCACAGCATCAAACAAATTATAAAGTGATTGCAGTTAAACTAGCGTCCCATCGGAACATTTTTTTTTTTTTTTATTCTGTTAGTGACGGCCAGGCCGTATTGTGTGACTTAGTGTACCCGTCCATATCAAGATTGTAAATCCTGCGTATGGGGGGTGGTTGTGATTAAGTGTACCCATAGCAAGATAGTCACAATCCTGCGTATGGGAGGCCGGCAGTGGTCCGAATGAGATTCGAACCGGCGACGGGCCTTTTGACAGCCCTACGCCGTTACCACTCGACCACCGAGCCGGCCCTTATCCCATCGGAACATTATAAAATCATTTCGAATAAGTGAGATTCCTTTGTGGTGATCTTCCACAGTGAAGAATGATACGATAAGCCCTGCGATCGTGTTGAAAACTGTTTGAGTTGTTGAGCTTTTGAGATTTTTATTTTTTGCAAAGTGAGAAAGGATAAATGCAAACTTTATTAAGTAAAAAGCCTATTAAATTTTCATCATGTATTGAAATATTATATTTAAGCAAACAGAAAATTTTCAGTTTTTCGCTTTAGTTTTGCTTATGCACTTAATATATTTTTAACAAAACAAATAAATTAATGATTCAGTTATTTTTAAAGTAACCTGAAAAGTATGATAAAAGCTCGAATTATTGCGTTTGGTGCGTAAAAGAGCTAATAAAAATAAATTTTAAAAATAAATAAAAATAAATACATTAACACGTCACTTGATTTCAAATGCATTTTTAAAGTGCATGCAAATTTAAAAAAAGGATTTACCGATAAGACCATACTGTCCCTACCTCTCACACAACCGCAAGCTCAAAACTATGTGAAAAATTCAATAGAATGAAAAATATTTTCCCAGTATATTAAAAACCAGTTCGCGCTAATGAGATACGCCTTGCTCGATGAAACAGTTTGCCGTTTGATTATTGATCCGGCAACCATAACTGCCGGCCACGGGTGGGGTGGAAAATTCCGGCTACATATCAGCTACACATCCTTTTAAGCAAAATATGCTTTCAAGGAAAAACTTACCAGCTATGGTGCTAGAAAAGCAAAACCCAGCAATTCCCGGAAGCTACCGAATGCATATTTTCCCATCGCCGAATTCCGTTTGCAAAGAGTGTACGGTCGGGCGTGTCCTGGTTCTTTTGCATTTGTTTGTTTGTTCGCCCTGCTGTTTTCGATAGCATTATAGCGCTGAGTCAAAATTATTATTCATCGAAAATATTGCTCGTTTTTTTTCCCCCGCACACCAACAGGCTACTACATGTGCGAGGCGGCCAACGGGATCGGCAACAGTCTGAAGAAAATCATCCACATCGGCGTGAACGAGGCGGTCCATTTCGATACGCCGGTGAAGAATGTGTCGGCCCGCCGGAACGATGCCGTCATGCTGGAGTGCCTGGCACTCGGCGACGAACCAATCAACATCATCTGGACGCACAAGAGCCAACGGATCGATTTCAACAACTACCGGTAAGGTCGTCCTCCCACAAAACCAACCCCCTTTTGCCCCTTCCCAACAGACAGGCCCTTAACGATCCGCTTCGAGATGGAAATTATTCCCCGTGCGCCATTTTCGGCCCTTTCCAATCGACCTATCCTCCCCTCTCTCTCTCTCTCTCTCTCTCCACTTCCGCTTTATATTTGCACAGGTATAACATTATCGAAATGAAGGAGAGTGTTGGCGTGCGATCGCAATTATCGATTAGTCTCACCGAGCGGTACGACTCCGGCAAGTACGTCTGCACGGCGGAGAACCTGTACGGGACGAGCGAGCACGTCATCTACCTGGCGGTGCAGGAGCGGCCCGACGCACCGTCCGACCTGGAGGTGATGGAGGTGTCGAGCCGGCAGATACGGCTGTCCTGGAAGCGTCCGTACGACGGCATGTCGCCGGTGCTGAGCTACCTCGTCCAGTACCAACCGGTACGGCTCAGCAAGGAACCGGTACGCGAAGCGCATCGTTCCGGCCTGGACGGGTCGTCGGCCGCGTGGGACAGTGCGCTAACGGTGAACGTCACCTTCTCCAAGGTGAACATGATTAAAAGGTAAGCGGGTCCGAGCGGCCCCGGCCCGGTGTTCCCGGCGTTTTGATGTCACATTCAACGCAATTATCATTAAGCAGCATCGATGGGGGCGTGCGGGACGAAACGAGCATCGGCGGATTACTTCCGGCGACGCAGTACCTGCTGCGCATGCTGGCCATTAACGAGATTGAGTGCTCGTCGTTCACCAGCCCGCTGGTGGTGCGAACGCAGGAGGAAGCGCCGAGCGAGGCGCCCGGCGGACTAAAGGTCAAAACCGGCACAATGGGGGAGCTGATACTTACCTGGCAGATCCCGGCCCGGGCGTCCTGGAACGGCGAGCTGCTCGGCTACACGGTGAGCTGCGTGGAGGAGAAAACCAACATCAACTTCATCGCCAGCCCGGGCAACATCTCCAACACCACGCTCACGGTGCACGGCTGGGCGACCACCAAGACGAGCATCGGCCAGCTGAAGAAGTTCACGCGGTACGCGCTGCGCATCCGCACGTACAACAGCATCGCGCCCGGCCCGTGGAGCACGGTCGTGTACGGCACCACGTCCGAGGACGCACCCGAGGCGGAACCGCAGAACGTCTCCTGCTCCAGCCTGTCCTCCCAGAGCATCAAGGTGCTGTGGCAGGAACCGCCGCCACAGTTTCATAACGGCGTGTTACAGGGCTACAAGATCCTCTACCGGCCGCTCACGAAGAACAGTAAGTCAGCTCCTCAGCAGCCAGCAAGTGACCGCCTCTAGCCTCACCGTTCGACCTTCCCACCCTCTCCCTTCCAGACGAGTTTGTCTTTCCGTTCGAAATCAAGCGCACGTCCAACCTGGAAACGTATCTGCACGCACTGATGAAGGCGACCAACTACTCCATCCAGGTGCTGAGCTTCACGCTCTCCGGCGACGGTGTGGCCAGCGTGCCGGTGTACTGCGCAACGGAGGAGGACGGTAAGCCCGGGCCAAGGGACGGGTTGTGTGAATATGTTTAATGATATGCATTGCACTCGCACCGCATCCAATTTCGGTCGCGACGATATCTCAATTGCGATAAATTGCGCTACGCTTTGATCAGTGAAATGTGCAGCGCTCTCGCATTACCTGCTACGCTACGGGTTCGCTTCGGGACGCGATAGTTCGATCGATTCACCGTGGCATACATTACCCGACCCGTTTGATGTTTCTAACATCGTTTAGATGCTAACGCGTTTGGGTCGAATGTTATCTTTTATATTGATCCAGCTTATTGAAGCAAAATGTAAAATGTTTATTGAACTTTCAGTTGGTCACATTAGACAGTGAAAAGAGTATAAAATATTATTTATGATTGTACAACCTATTTAATGGCGATTTCCCCATGTAATGGACTCTTTTCTGCAGGTAGTTCAGAACAAGTGAACCATTAATCCATCGTGTCGTTAGTCCCTAGCAATGATTTATTAAATCAAAAGTCAAATATAACCAAAGATCCAGTTTTTCATTCTCTCGAGCGGAATAACTTTCATTACCGTTCTCTTCAGGATCTACTTAATACTTTAAGAGAAACATTCATATAAGAGAAATTTATCGAGGTCCCTTGAGTTCGCTCTTACTCTGTACTACTGTGTATATTTTAAAGGCACAACTTAATAACTTGTATGTCTTTAATTCAGTTGCTTTTCACACGGTGGATTACTTTCTTTCCAATCCTTACGAAAAAAATTAAATTATAATTTAATCGTTATGTTTTCAAAACACGTTTCTACTTACTATCTGCTTATTATCAGCAGAAAAAAACGTATTTTTATAAAAACTTCTCATACAGGTTAAACCATTTTAATACCAATGTCGTCTGAAGTCATCTCTTGCTTGTAATCTTATGTTGTAATATAATTGTTATTACATTAGTCACATATTTTTATATTCAGCTTTCATGAAGCAAGCCCTTTTGATATTGAAATGTTTTTCGCTTAAACATTATACTAAACATTTCGGCAAGTCATAGATTTACTATGTTGTTTTTATTTTAATCCCAAATAACTTCATGTTCAAGAAACATTTGTAATAACAACAGTTTGTAATAACTGCACAGAAATCGACTCAGTAGCATTTATAAATTATTTGTTTAATGTTCAAGGCAGTAGCCATTTCCAAAAACAGTTTTTCGGATGATTTCAAGAAAACCACCACGGTGACATTAAACGTAATGATTGAAAAATATTTATTGTGAAAAGAGGCCCTACCTGGAAATATTTACTTGTTATAATTCATCAAAGAATCAATTTAACAATGGTTAATTGATTCCTTGATAAATTAAGGCATTTAAAAAATTATTGTTTGATAAATTAACGTGTTTTTTTTTTTATTCCGAAGAAATGGACAGGCCCCCATCGGATACGCAAATGTAACTTTGCGACAGTTTTACAACTGATACAACATTGATGCTTTTCCGACTTATTTTGCCAACCATATCAAACCAAGTCAAATGGTAATGAGTATGGGTTAACCTTTACCTCAATGTGATTTTTGCGAATAAAATTCTCAAATTTATTTAATTATGAGCAGCTGAGTGTCCTTCAAAAAGTTTTTGCTTTTTTTTTTCATTCCGTTTGGCACTTGAGCCAACAAGCACTCATTATGAAACCAAGTTATGTATAAAAATGTGTTCAGTTACATATTATAATATGTATAAAACTGTATTATTAAAGAAGCATAATTATATTATCAATAATGCAGTTGGTTTCATAAAATGAAACAAAAATAAAGCGCAAATAGATTTGGTTTACGATTCTTGAACTCAGTTAAGCTAATACACAGCAAAGGTGCACAAATTAATGCACTTACCCTGTTATTGCTGGGAGTGTCTTTTATAGGTGGCAAACAACTCGTTAGCTTTGAACTTGTCATTGTATCCTCGTTAATGTAGAACCTTTTTTTGCATCAGTCCCTCATCTCATAGCTTAATCGTTATATGTAAGACGCAACAACATGTTTGTCTCCCATCTCATAAAATCCGACTATGAATATCTTGCTACTGCCGAACTGCGTCAATCTTGCAAGAGAGGAACAGAACTCTCCAAATTACCTTCTAGATTTTGTCAATATCATACTTCCTCGCTACATCTAACCGAATCTGTTTCACTTTAAAAATAGAATAAATACACAGAAAATGAATTTATTACTCGCTTGTTTACGGTACCGTCCTCCTATTTTCCCTAACAGTCCCGGAAGCACCCGCCGGTATCAAAGCGCTCACACTGACTGCTGATTCGATTCTCGTCTCCTGGTTACCTCCGGCTCATCCGAACGGCATCATCACGCATTACACGGTGTACGGAAAGGACCACGGCAAGAAGGGCTCACCAAAACGTACTGACTTTGACGAATGTCGACTACTGCTACGCTGTTGCTATCCATGATACTAATTGGGTGCTATTATTTTCTTTTCCATCTCTGCTTTTCCTCTTCCCCTCTTTCTCTCTCTTCTCCCCCCGTTTACCACTGCGGTGTGTGATGGTACTCGTTTGATGATGCGGTTGGCGTCTGATTTCCAGATAACATCGTGCGGGTAGATGAAACCGGACGACCGTCAATGTTCGAGGTGCGAGGATTGAGCGAGAACAACAAGTACGACTTCTGGGTGACGGCGTCGACGGCGAAGGGCGAGGGTGACCCGACGATGGTGGTGTCGCAAACGACCAACACCCGGGCGCCGGCCAAAATTGCCTCCTTCTCTCGCCTGCTCAAGGTACCGGTCGGGGTGAGCCTGGTGCTGGAATGTGTCGCCGTCGGCAACCCGACACCAAGGACGCGCTGGCTAACGAAGGACCAGGCCGTCACCTTCAGCCAGTACTACGTGATTTCGCAAGGCTTCCTCAAGATCCACAGCGTCGAGCGGCAGATTGCCGGCAACTTTACCTGCTCGGCCAAGAATCTGTTCGGGGAGGACGAGATACACTACACGCTGATAGCGCTGCAGACGCCGAATGTGACGCAGCTCTCGATTCAGTACACCTCGTTCGACAGTTTGCGCGTGACGTGGGAGGTGGCCAGCGATGGTGGAGCGCCCATACAGGGCTACAATCTGTACTACCGCACGACCACCGGGACGTGGTCGAACGTGGCTATTCCGAGCGATCAGATGGCGTACACGCTCAACGGTTTGAAGTGCGGCACTCAGTACATTGTGAAGATCAACGCACACAACAAGGTTGGCGTTGGCATGTTTACCGAAGAGCTGGCGGTGCGCACCAAGGGAAAGGGTAAGTAACAAACCGAATGTCGTGGGTACAGTGGGTAATTTTACAATAAAACGAAATAGCAAACTAGTTTTAGAAACGGACACATACCTTGCCATTTTGTTCGTTTTGAAACTCGAAAAAAAATCGTTAACATTATTTTTGAATTATAGTCCTTGTTTTTACGCTTAACATTATATAATTCAACGAATATTTAAAAAACTCAACAATTATTATTATCTTCAATTTTTAGTTCTTGAATAAAACAAAAATTCATTTTGTCTTTCATAAACGCTACAGAAAACTATTTCAGGCTCAGATTTATCAATACTCTCTTAATTAACTCTCTTATAACGACTACCGCTTTTAACGAGTTTTATCTACTAGAAGTGTGAAGTGAAGTGTAGCAACTAGAATATTTTCACATTTGAAACATTTGAAGCTTTCGAATGAAAATTTTAGTCAAATAAAATAGAGCATATTTTGCATACGATCAGTTTTTTGTTTTTGGTTTGCAAAACTATTCATTATCAAAAATGAAACCATGAACATTTACGATTCTCTGTTGTTTGGACTTGAGTTTTATATTCGGATAATTATGGTTTTACTGAAATTAAAAGCATTTTATCGGCATTTATAATCAAGCATTTGTTTGATAAAAAGCATTTTGATGATATCAATCAAATATTATGTTTGATGAGCAATTATGTTCCATACTATCATAAAAAAAAACATATTTACAGTCCTTGGTTTATTTACTCTATCTCACTCCCTTAGAAGGAGACGCCTAGTACTTCTTGAGTCCGATGGAGGCGCCTAGTACTTCTTAACTGTAAAGGAGATGCCTAGTACCTTTCGATTGCCATGCAAAAGCCTAGTTTTTCTTAAATGAAATGGAGACACCAAGTAACTCTAGATTCCCATAGGGATGCCTAGTAGTTAGAACACACAAAACCATGACAATTCATTTCATGATTAATATGCTAGGTTTCATCAGAAAATTAAAAAATTCACAACCCTCTTGGAAATGAAACATTCTTGGCAAATATATATTGATTCTTGCTGTCTTACAGAACGATCTAAAATGCAGAAAATGACAAACACATCAAAGTCATTTAACTTCTTTTAGTGCTCTCTGTTAGTTTTTTTTAATAGTCCCATAAAATTTTGATTTGATTAATACAAATATTTGGTTAATTTTTATCACTTTTTTTGTAAAACTTAACCGTGTTACAAATTCAAGAAATAACACATATTTTACTCAAATTGGTTCAATTTACAATCAAAGAAGTGAAACGGAAAAGAAAACTATTTACAAAATCCCAAACACACCGATCACTCACGGGCCATTGTTTAATAACTACATTTAAGCGATTTGTATCAGCTTGCAGCACTTGAAGCTAATAATGCGTGCCCAACTGTGCGATCTAGAAGCTTAGTCTATTTCTTTTGAGGTGAACAAAAACTTCAATCTCTTAGCTAGCCCATCCATTAAAAGCAAAAGATTAAAAGGTTCGTAAAAGATCGCACTCCACCACCGCACGTCACGTGCTGTAATAGAGTAACTTTATTACATCTATTCCCCAAACGAGATCTGGCCGGCGTAGAGCGAAGACAGAGCGCACATAATCTGGCCAGGCTAATTGTCATAAACTTTGATGACTCTGGTTACGATAAGCTCAGGAAGGATTGTCGCTAGGTGTGCTTTCTCGGTGCAGCATCCCACCTTCAACAGCAGTAATCCAGGAATGGTTCCATTAAAATACATCTCACAAGAAGCTTTACGGTTGGTGGGGAGTAAGAGGGGGTGAGAGTGTTTCCTGGTGGTGAACATGAAACCACCCAGGTAGTCTCCAAAATGCCCGTCCAACCTGCCAACCGACAACAACCGAGAGGTGCAGCATTTGCATTCGCCCAGCTGTGAGAGTATTTGCACATGATAAATATCAACCCTGCGGGCTGGATTGGGTAGGGGAAACGGAGACGGCGAGTGAGTGGTTGAACATAAGTTTCGCTTATTTACATACACAAACACCATAAATTGACAATGCATTCTCTGTGCGTCCCCGGAGGGCGAGGAAAAGCTACAGACGGTTGTGCTGCTGCAGGATTTGCCTCTGCCACAGCCACCCGTTAGCCGGACATTCAGCCGTTTGCATTGCAGTGACGTTCGGTGGGGTGGAAAATTTTGAAATTCATTTTATTTACATCTCACTGGCATTATTTATCTGTCGGCTCACAAAGACGCCGGAGGAAGAAGTACGAAACGTATCTTGAAGAGATGGGTGAAATTCGATTAGTGATGCAAATTGATTTATTTCCAGCCATCCAACCCTTGCCAGCGGTCAACGTTACCAGTTCTGCAAGTGGTGACGACTTGCTGTGTGCAGCCCCTCGCACTCATTTGCTCCCCTTCCTTGTCTTCCTGCTGCAAACGGAATCGATGAATTGTTAAAACTATCTCAACACACCGGATATCCCTCTAGTATGGTGCAGATTATGTTTCTTTTTTTTTTGTCGGAAGGGGTATTTGCATTTGCATTTTATACGGATGACGGAGCGTTCCCGTTACGAAGCGGCCCGCTGGGAGAGACAGGAGAGGGTATGTCAGTTTCGCTTTACGAGCTCAGCTTCCGAAAGGAATAAAATTAAAAATATATCCAAACGCAACCGTAGCCGGACCCTGACGTCCATGGCCGAAAGGTGCATCGAGCGCTGGCCGGATGGCATAATTATCCGGTGCGAATTGCCATTTGCGATTGAGTGCTGAACTTGCCGAGTCATGACTGTGAGTGAAAACCCTGGAGGGAAGATGTCCCACCAAACATGGCCCCCCTACACACACACACACAGTTGCGCGTCACATTTTCACCATTGCAAAGGCGAGTGCAAGTGCTTCAGCAGCACCAGACCATGCAGTGGTGCTGCAACATTTGAAGGAACTGCTGGAGCTTTGGGAGCTTTGGGAGATTCCTCCCGTCCTCCACCCAGCTGCCCGGTACAAAACCTAATCTAGTTCCCGTAACGCCTTCCATTTTCGAATGCGGGCTTCCCAGAGCCGGGAGCGATAACAAAGCGGGCAGGAAAAATCTTGACACAGACGAATGATAAGCAACCGAAACCCCCACCCACCGTCTCTGGAGGGAGAGAGACGGGACAGCGGGTAAAATCCCCGGACGAGCGAAACGAGCGGAAGCATCCCGTGGAGCATCATTAAATGTACGTTTAATTATACACCTCAATGAACCCCCAAACCTAATGTGCACACGGCACCACACAGGCACACATACACGCACCCAGTGTATCGCACACGTACACTGGCCCCGGAGCTGTGTGTCTCCATATGCAGAATCGCACATCGCACCGCACCACCGTCCGCCAGCTTCCCACCCCACCCCATCGTGTTTCCGGGGGACCGAAATGACACACACGACGGTATTCGCACCGATGCACACGAACCGGTACCAGTCAGTGGAAACATAAAATCCTGTCCTTTGCATCCGGGAACTCACCTACCAACCCCTTCCCATTTCCCCATTCTCCCCCTGGCAAACCCGGGACGAGGAAAAGATCCAGGGCTTACGAAACATAATACCATCCGTCCGTCCTGGCTGGGGCATTAGAATAGGTTTCGGTGGTCGATTGCTTTGGTTTTCGATGAGGGGAGGGGGGGAGGGGAGGGAGGAAGAGGCGCCATCCCAGGAAGGGGAGCTTGGCACACTATATAGATACACATGCCCACGTGCCAGAGTGTTGCATGTGTGTGAGTGTGTGCGGTGCCGTTTTCCAGCCCCAAATCCGACCAAACGTTTGGACTATTTATCGATCCTTTTCCACCACCGTCTGCTGCTCGATACAGTTAGTGAATCGGTATCTGTTGTGCGACCGAATGGGGGAGAGGGGGAGGGAGGGTGGAAAAGATGGGATGACGTGTGATCCAGGGTTTGTCTCTGCCAGCGTCTCTGACACCCTGAGTGATGAGTCGTTCATCCTGAAAAAGGGATCGTTAGCTGCAACAGTAACAGCAGCAGCTTTGTCTCTCTCTCTTTCTCTCGCGCGCTTTCAGCTCGCTGGATATGCCGATGTAATTGAATGGATTAATTTGACTATTTAGCAACGATGCAAAACACACACACACACACACACACGCATACACACCGACACAAAGCAACACTGTCACAGCCACAGCCACCTATTCTCGGTGTGTGCGTGTTGCTGGTGGTGCCCGTGCATCATCGGCACGACAAATCCATCCAATCTGTGTCGTGATGAGGCGTGATGTTGCAACTCGTACTGAAATCAGGCTAAATGATTTACCTTTTTTTCCCTCGCCTCATCCATTTTTCCCTCCACAATCCATCACCCGGGCGCCCCGGAATCGAGACGAAAGGTCGACCGACGGCGACGACGGAGCCCATGGAGCCGATGGCGCCTGATTTGCGCCAGTGTTTATCGCACGTCTCCTCCAGCTTACGAGATGTGTACCATTAATTATTCCACCGTATCTCATCCGGATCAAGCTGCAGGGCGATCGCGTGCGTTGAGGCAGTGGGATAATCGGGAGAATGAAGTGAGGACTAAAACATGAAAAAAAACGCCACTCCAGAGCAGCCAACGAAAGCAAATAGGAGCATTTTCTCGAGCAGCAGCAGCGGCAGCATTTATCGAACCAATTGTTTAATGAGTATTCCGTGAATTTGTTGCAACTGTTGCGAGGGCGGTGTCATGTACGGAGGGTGTCACGTTTGATAGACACTTGTGTAATGTCGTTCGCTGTGCGCGGCTCGGGAATGTTGGTTTGATGCAAGGGCTGAAGTTCGAATCGATACCATCTGACCTGGTCTGGTTTTGGCAGTGATAGACGCTTCGCATCGCGCTACATGATGTATGCATAACGATGGAGTATAAACATTTCGCTGTGCATCAACAGTTGCTCGCGGGGAGCGTGGATCATCGTGGGAAAAAAGCGAAGGAAGCATGGAGAACGGTAGGCTTCTAGGGGATGTCAGCGTGTGACTGGTGATAGTCGAAAACTATGACACAAAACTCGAGTGGAGAGCCGTTTATCCAGGTTGTTTTGGTCTCAAGCATAACCGAATTTTCCAATAGTTGCAAATTACAAAAAAATAATGATTGAAGTACAAAGTTAAAATTAATCACCTTAAAACAAGATGATAAATCATTTTAATGAAAGTTCCTGACGCAAAGAAAGCATTGGGAAATAATAAGCAACGGTTCAGCTGCTTGTAGTAAAACACATTTGGAGCTGCGAATAATTTCGTAATGTAATAAATTAATTTGGGCCGGCTCGGTGGTCTAGTGGTAACGGCGTAAGCCTGTCAAAAGGCCCGTCCATGGTTCGAATCTCATCTGCCGCCCCCCCCATACACAGGTTTGACTATCTGGCTTATGGGTACATTAAATCACAACAACCCCTAATAATCAGGATTAACAATCTTGATATGGATGGGTACACTCAGACACAGAAAGAGCCAAAGCACATTAGTGCTCTTGGTAGGCCTTGACCCCACAGGGGTTGTTGTGCCACCAAAGAAGAAAAAGAATAAATTGATTCACGTTTCTAGCATAATACTGTAATAACAACCACCGCTGGAATGAAACCAAAGAACTTTTTGAGCTGGTTTGCAAATAATCTTCAGTTTAAACGTGTAGTGTCATCGTAGAGCAGGTGACGAATGATTTCATGTACTTGCGAAAGCTTTACAGGCATGTTAGCAACATAATTTAACTTAACCGGTTCTTCGTCTTAACAGCGACAAAAATACTGTCTGGTCACTTCTCGGGTTGAAAGAGCGGGATTCGGTAAGAAGCACTTAAAAGACTAGCTTAAGAACCTTATCTGCCGGTTTTTAGGTCACTGAATGTGTTTGGACACTTACACGACTTCCACCTAACGTGGGCAGGCCCGCCATAAGCCTTTTACGACTGACTCTTTTTTGGTTTTCATCTGAATGGAAGCCTTCAGACCTCATTTAACATGCCATCCACCATACCACCGTTCTGTTAAAATTTCCATACAAATTATGGCAACGTTGTGGTACAACAGACCTATGTGTTGGGTAAGCCTAGCACTAGCTTGGATCTTTGCTTCGAACCTGAGCTACTCGTTTGCCAGTTCATCACCCCTGCAAACCTTGACAACGTTCTGACATCTGTCTGAGAGTGTGTAGGGTAGAGATGTGAATAATGAGCTGAACCAGAATGGTATGGTTCGTTGCTAGTACTGAGTGAGCGAACTGCGTTCACTAAAAATGAACTTATGATTCATATCTAACATTTTTGCCAAAATGAACTTATAATTCATATCTAACATTTTTGCCAAAATACACAATACGGCCTGGCCGTCACTAACAGAATAAATAAAAAAATTTTTGCCAAAATTTTAATGGAAGTTATCGGGCTGGTGCTAGCTTCATCATATGTATTTAATATTACTCCATGGTGGTAATTTTGTCAGGCACTTCCGTACCGCTGAAACGGAGAACGCAGTTCGGCCCGGTCGGTCATGAACGAACTGTTTGTTGAAACGAAGAGCAAAAACCAAAAAAAATACATCCCTTTTAAAAATGAACAAAAGAATCGCGATTCACATCCGATTCTTTTAAAGTAACCAACTCTTTCTTCACATTCATTGAAATGACACAAATTTTCCAAGCGTCATTAGTTCATTTTTAGTGAACGCAATTCACTCACTCTATTCGAAGAACTGAACGAACTTCAAGGTTCTGGTTCAAGGAAAGAAAGCAAGTTTTTTTGTGCACTCAAAACACTGATATTTTCCTCTTTCAGTTTCCTAGCCAAGTTTGTCTGGCTGGAATCAGGCACATCTACATATACTAGGGTGTACACCTTTTTTTTTAATTAGCCCTCAAATCTGCTGACTTCCCGCTTTCTATCAAACTACACATTCATCATGAATTTGTGGATTATTTTGATCGTTTCAATCACATTCTTATAATGCTTTACGTAGTTCACTTTTACACAATTTATCGTATTTTATCCTCTACGATTTCTCATCCGGTTAGCGCCACACATCCCCGAGGAACGCGAGCTGTTTCTCACGAACTCGAGCTGCCTGAACCTGTTTCTCACCTCCTGGCTGAACGGTGGCTGCCCCATTTCGCACTTTTCCATCGAATACCGCAAACTTCACACACCGTTCTGGACGATCGTGTCGTCCGATCTGTCCGGCAGCGATCAGCACACGAACGGCAGTATTTCGTTCTGCGATTTCATTCCCGCCACCTGGTACGAGCTGAAGATCACCTCCAACAACGATGCGGGCAAAACGATGGCCCAGTACAACTTTGCTACGCTAACACTGTCGGGTGAGAAAATTCCACCGCCCGAGTACAAGGCGCTGCCGGAGGAGAACAACGACACGATCCGGCGCCAGGACGGGGTAGAGATCCAATGGATACAGTCGACCGTCATGATAATCACCATCATTGTGATTGTTTTAAGCCTGTAAGTAATAGCATGTGTGCCAATCATTTGCTCCTCCTTTAAAGTGAGCACATTAACCCATCCATAATACATCCACAATGGTGTTGTCATTCCAACAGTGTGGTCGGGGCCAAGTACCGGGGCATTTTGTGTTTCACCAACAACACCGATCGCTACAGCACGCAGACACTGTCCGCCGATCTCAGCCTGAAGGAACAGTCGGAGAACATACGCAACCAGCAGGTGTACAGTGCGTCGCCGGTGAAGGTGATCAACAAGGAGGAGAACGCCGAGATGTACGAAATTTCCCCGTACGCCACGTTCAACGCCAGCACCGGCCGGCTGTGCAAGGAGCCGCGAAGCCTCAACCCATCGAACATAGATTACTCGCTGCAGTTTCGCACCTTCGGCCATCCGGAGTGCGATCTAAATGCAACTGCCTATCCGCTGCTGGAGAGCACCGGCCACATGCCAGGACATATCAAGGGCAAGTCGAGCTGGCACAAGCAACAGTTTTACAGCACCGGTAAGTTGAGCTGGGCTAATGTCAAATGCAACCGTTTATATAGGGAGAGAACTGGGTGGAAAGGGTGGCTGGATGTTGTTGCACCTGTCCATGTCGTTGTGTTTTTAGTCTCAAAAGTATACAATGTCATATTTGTGCGATGGGCCTGTCCGATCCCGAACAAAGTTCGAGGTTTAAATAGCAAGTTTGGGGAATATCCTATATTGTGCTAGGTTAGCAACTAGTGCACGTGTAAAATATCGATTTTTCTTTATTTACTCTTTACTGAGGTAAATTGAAGTGGAATTTTGGAATCTCCAAACCTGCTGAATTCGTTCCGTTTCTTTATGGGAACGTTCCTGTGTAGGTACAAATAATTCGTTACAGTAAAGTATTTGCTCCTTCTTCAGTATTAAAACTCAAATATAGAAAAGGAGTATATGAAATTAAAATCCATCTTTTTTTTTAGCTGAACTAGAAGGTTTAGATCCTTCGTTACTATTTTAAAGGAAATTAATGTTCGGAATGACTACTACTGAATTAAACAAAATGTTTGCAATGTTGTAGTTAAATGTAATATTAGTATAACAAATGCACATTAGTGAAGATTAATTCATTAAAGAAATCTTCATTACACTAAGGGTAGCATCTTTTTTTTAAAGAAATTTTTAAAGAAATAGTAGGTTTTAACAGCAGTGAATCCTTGATAACAAAGAGAATTCAATCGACCGAGAAGTTTCATACAATGAAATAACCTTTTTTACGATGTGATCTTCTACCCATTACTTGGAATTTTTTTATCACTATTTCTGGTGATGTTTACTCCAAAAGATGTAAAGTTATTAGTTACTCACAATTATATTGCATTATAAAAAGATATATGCGTTGATATTCACTTCAATTGTTTCACAAATATTATGAAGTTATTTAAACAGCTTGTTGAAACCAAATGTAGGTCAGAGGAAATTAATGTTAATTTGTTAAAAATCGATTGAATTAGTTTGAAAAATATTTTACGATTATGTGTTTTATGAAGAGACAAGCAGTTTTGTGGAAAAAGAAGTTTATTGAAATTTTTAAAAATAATTTAACGATGTCATAAGAAAATGTGCAAATCCAGGTCGAAATAATCCATGAAACTTTATAATACTATATAGTTCAAGAACTTGACGTTAGAGACAGCCTGGAAAATGTATTCGATGATGATTCGTCCAACAACCATATCGAGAATTTTCTCACTTAGCACTTGAGCATATCCAGACTTCATTGTATTAAGGACAAATTGATTGAACAAGTTCAGCAAACTTTCGTTAAACTTTCAAATTTCTTTCAAACCACCCAAGATTATTCTACCACAAAAGCCAATCATTTCCAAAGATATTAATAACCCAAAATCTTAATCCAATTTACCGTATTTGCGCGTGTATAGGACCACCCGTTTTGTAACATTACATCAAACTTTTTAGCAAACATTTAATGAAAAAAAAACATTCGAATTTTAAATTCGTTTATAGGCAATTCTGGATGAGATTCGTTAGGCACTTCATTGTACCATTAATCATTATTTCAATTACTGGTAGTTGAGACGATGATGTCACGCTTGTTGCTCATGCCACCCCTTTTGAATAATTGATTTTTTTTTTTTCATATCTAATGCCTTTCCATAACTCATTAAACCATTGGCAGACCTTTAGAATAGTACGTTTCCCATAATGTCATTAGTTCGTACGATTCTTGTCTGAATTTTAATATTCATTTTTACACAATTGGTCTCTTATTGCTCTCTTAGCTTAATCGTATTGTACAAGATTACTTTCGACAAAACTAAATCTCAATCGAAAGGTACCACAGCATTCGTATTTTTTCATTGAATTTGTGGAAAAAGGGTAATGTAATACACGCAAAAATACGCTAACAATTTCTCCTCCTAATTAATTCACCAGTTTGGTGGACTTGGCTCTTGACCATCCCAATACTACTTTCCAATAATGCCATTAACACTAATCTAACGTTATTTTACAGATGAAACTCCAATGAACATGCCAAGCTCTACGAAATCGATCGCCGCCAAATGGGACGACGGTGCGCTGCGGCGCATGGGGCAGCGAAACTTTGGCCCGAGCAACTACTCCGAGTCGGATAGCAGCAGTCCGATCAACGAATTTTCGAACGCACCCACCTTTAGGATACCGTCGAAAACACCCTGTTCGAGTAGGTTCCAATACAACAACAAAAAACACACCGACCAGTCAAACCTAACTAGGCTGCTGTTGTGGTTCATGAATTTGTCACGAAGATTCATTCGTATGAATCTTCAATGAATCTTTATTCGAATCACGTATTGGATTATCAGACTTTCAGAATCAATCTGTCAATGAATCTTGAGATCTATCAGAGTTAAAGAATCTTTGAAGATCTGTGAAAATTCAAGAATCTTTAAAGATTCACGAATCATGAGATCTTGATTTAAGGAAATGAGCAAGATTCATTAACATCAACATTCATTAATATCAAGATTCTGTAATGAAAATAGCATTACGCCCCGTCCCTGTTCACGATTCCTCTGAATCAGATTTACCCAATATCGTTCAACACCAATCCATTTACTGTTTCTCTCGTCAGATATCCTACACCACGAATCCAGCACGGAATCGATCAAGGAGCTGTCGCCGGTGCGGGATCATCGGGCCAACACGCCCCGCCACGTGCAGGCATCAGCGAAGGGCCACTTCGGGCATCAGCTGCGGACGAAGGACAATCATTGCCACGATCTGCAACCATCTTCAAGTACGCACAGGTAGTTCAGGTACCTAAATCTCAGATCCAAAATCTAACCAAAATAGGGAGAACCCTACTGCATCGCGGCGCACGGCCCCCTTTTTTGATATTTCATGTCCGAAGCGATAAAGAAGCGTAACACTGCAGTAACGTCTCCCGAACTCAAAATTGACCACCACCTATGCCAAATACCTAACGAAACCAAAAAAAAAAACAAACCCCAGAAACAAATACTAGAAACAAACCACAAAAATAAACCGGATTTGGAACACTGCCACCTCTAATATCGACGGTACACACGCTTGCCGGCGCCCCCTTGCCAGCCCAGCAGATACTAGTAATCGCCTTTTGGCTTCGTTTGTAGATACCACAGTAAGACCTACGTGACAGCGGCCGAGTTTAGCGAAACGGAAAGTGATCGCGAGCGGGCACTAGATCTCGAGGTACAGCGCGCGATGGAAAAGGCTATACGGCAGGACGAGTGCAAATCGTCGACGAGATAGAAACCAATCACGGCACGATTTCCAGCCAACTGACACTCTACCAATCTGTTTCTTACTTTCTCACTCTCTGTCTCTAACTCCCTCTATCTCTTTATCTATCTTTCTGTCGATCTGTTGACTGCAAACAGACCATGCCTCCATTTCGATTCCTTTTGGTTCCTTTCTGTTTTCATTCCTACTTCCTTCCCGGATCCTGCGTGGTAATGATAGGAAATGCCCCCTCCAATAGTCCTTCACTCCCCACGCCACTTAACGAACTGAACGATTTTGGTCAGTAGCACAACAACGGCCCGGTCCCATAATCATCCATCGTCAAAGCAGTGTAGTGTTCCCCGTGTAGTGTAGAGTAAACTATTGTCGTTATTGTAGCACAATATCCAAACGTCATGAGATTTTTATATCTTCATTAAAGTTGAATAAACGGTTTTTGTTTTTACATTAAATGTAAATCGATAAAGAATAAAGGTTTTATGCGTTTGTTTTTCGTCTTATCCGAAACGAATGGTGATGGGAAAATGAATAAAGTTGAAAGCAAATGAGAAAAGTTAAAAATGATTCGATAAAATAATTTAAATTGACCTGCTTAAACCACTACTTCGATCATGTGTACTTTTTACGACAGATTGTAAAATTCTTTCTAAATACTTTACGAGTTCTCAATTCTTGTAAGATAATGAAGTAAAATACTCACATTCTTCTTCACTTCTAACCGCCTATATTGTGACGCATCTGACTCAAAAATCATTCTTTACAAGATGTGCCTTTTCCCGCAACTGTTGCTCCTGCAAGGCCACCATCCGTTCGCCCTTCGATTTCTTCCCGATGCCCAGCTTGGGCAATCCACGATTCAGCCCTTCCAGCAGCACGCACGCCTTGCACGGCTGCTGTGACGACACGAACCCGCACCGTCCACAAACTCCACGCACCGGTTTCTTTACCGTGCCCTTGATCTGCAACTGCTCCCCAGCGTGTATGATGTCCATGATGGCCGATGGTCGCACCTTTTCCAAGTCCTTCAAGAACGCCCGCGCATGGCCCCGGTAAGCGTTCGGCGCAAACACACATTCGGTGGAAAAGTATACCAGCTTCTTAAAATGTGCGTACATGACGATCTCCTTCTCGTAGCTGTACTTGAGCGGTTTCACCCGCGGTATCGTGTCCGCCTCCTTTGATCCCGTTTTGATATCGCAACATCGTCGCAGCCGCGCAGTATCACCACGTAGGATGTTCATTATGACGGTTTCCGCGATGTCATCGGCATTGTGGCCCGTGGCCACACAATCGACCTCCATCAAGCGTGCCCCACGGTCCAGTGCCTGACGACGGAACACACCGCAAAACGTGCAGTTGTTGCTGCGCCCTATCTCCGCCACGATACGATCCATCGTCCATCCGTACAGCTCTTGGTAGGATAGTACACGCAACGGCATTCCGTAATCATCCCGATTTTGAGCGACTGTTTTAAGACTGTCGTCCCGGTAGCCGGTGATTCCCTCGTCGATGGAAAGCAACACCAGCTCCAGCCCGTAATTGTACCGCTTGTTCAGCACGTTCATCACGTGTGCTAAGACGGTGCTATCTTTTCCACCGCTCGCAGCAATCGCTACCTTTTCACCCGGCCGGAATAGTTGCTCTTGCTGGATGGTGTTGTGTATTTCCGTCTCGAACGCAAGAAAGAAGCACTCTTTGCAGAGTGTATCGCCAGTTTTAGGTCGCTGAAATAAAACGGTCATTTTCGTAAGGCAAGGGAATTTATGTTGCTTCAATATTACTTACCCGCATGAACGCATTACGGCCACAGCCACTGGCACACGCGACAGGCATTTCGAAGACTAAATAAAAGTAATTTAAACCGCAGAAGTGCGAGCAAGCGTGTTGTTTGTTATTGTTTATGTTACAGTCACCTACAAATATGAGACAACACATTGACTAACATTCCTACCCCTCGATATGAAATGTTTTGTCAAGACTTCCAAGAAAATACTGAAGCAAAATTGCATTTTGAAACAATTTTGCGAATTGAACTTTTGTTTGTTCCTTGATTTTATTATTTTTACATTCTTTTTACAAACATTTGTCCACGAAAAGTATTCGTTTGTAAACCATTTCACAACTGCAGTTTGACATTTCTCCAGCCAAAGTTGACAACATTGAACTAGTGTCAAATTCTGCTCACCGGGTGCGCCAACCCTAAACGTCAAAGCGCCGCTCACCTCGTGTTGGACAAACAACGTGCACACGTTTTTAATGTGTGCTTGCTTGCGGCCTGTTTGCCTTTGAAACTCGTGTTAACTTTTCTGTGTAGTGATTAAAACATGGGCCGCAAAATAAACCTCGAGAGACCCAAGAAGGGACCTGGCCGAAAGGCTCGCAAACAACCAGAACCGGTGTTTCAGTTTAGTAAAGGCGATGGTAAGTGGCGCGAGTGTGGCTGTGGTGGCCCTGGCGTGCATCCAGCAGCGATATTTACATGGACATACCAACATTATTATGCTGACTGTTTTTAGATGAAGATTCCAACAAGAAGCTATCGCGCCACCAAATTCAACGGCTAAAGAAACGCGAGATGCTCAAACAAACGCAGAAAGAGGAGAAAAAGACGAAAAAAGCGGCCCAAAATGTTGCGAAAGCTGCGGCCGCACCGAACACGTTCGATCCGTCGGAAATCTTTAACATTGAAAAAAGTAGACAAAAGTATCAACAGCTTGGCCTGAAAAACAAAACACCACAGTCCATCGCTTCCAACGGGCATCAGAATGGGAGTGCGAAAAAGGGTCTCAACTTGTTCGACAGTGACAATGAAATGGAGGAGGACGACGATGTCGGTCAACGGCCTGGCAAGAAGGCAACACAGCAGGTAAAGAAAAGCCAGATGAAGAAGTTTCTTCAACAGGCGGAATCGGAAGAGGAAAGTGACTCGGATGAGGAGGATATGGAGGGTAGCGATGTAGAGGAAGAAGAGGACGAAGAGGGAGAAAGCATCGAGGGAGAGGATGACGATTATGAGGACGAGGATGTTGAGGAGGAGATGGGTGACGAAGAGGAGGATGAAGACGGTGAGATCGATGCAGAAGCAGATTCGGATGAAGAGGTTGACGACGACGAGGACGAAGAGGAGGAAGACGACGACGAGGAGGAAGAGGATGAAGATGACGAGGACGATGGGGACATGCTCCCGATTGAAGCGGCCAACAAGAAATTGAAAAAACGGATGGCCCAGGAACAGAAGGAAGCCGATGCGGAAATGGCCGAAGCCGCGGTTAACCGCGAACGCTTCGTCTTTCCCACCGAGGAGGAGCTGGCTCAAACCACTAGCCTGATGGACGTGAATATGCGCATCAAGGACGTGGTGGGCGTGCTATCGGACTTTGCGGCAAATCGTGATCCCAATCGCTCCCGTTGCGAGTACATGGACCTTCTGCGGAAGGATCTCTGTATGTACTACTCGTACAACGACTACTTTATGGGACTGCTGATGGATATCTTCTCGCCGAACGAGTTGCTAGAGTTCCTGGAAGCATCGGAAATTCAACGTCCCGTTACGATCCGCACGAACAGCCTGAAGACACGTCGTCGCGATCTGGCCCAGGCGTTGATCAATCGTGGCATCAATCTCGATCCGATCGGAAAGTGGTCCAAGGAGGGTTTGGTGGTGTACAGCTCGCAGGTCCCACTAGGGGCAACGCCGGAGTATCTCGCTGGCCACTATATGCTGCAGGGTGGCTGCAGTATGCTCCCCGTAATGGCACTAGCACCGGAGGAAAATGAGCGCATCCTGGACCTTTGCGCTGCACCGGGCGGAAAGAGCTCTCACATTGCGGCGCTCATGAAGAACACGGGCGTGCTGTTTGTGAACGATTCCAACAAGGAGCGTTTGCGTGCGGTGCTGGGAAACTTCCATCGGCTAGGCATCCAGAATGCAGTCGTCACGTGTGTGGACGGTATCAAGTATGGCGACATCATGAAGGGCTTTGATCGTGTGCTGCTGGACGCACCGTGCACCGGGTCCGGCGTTATATCGAAGGATCCCAGTGTAAAGGCCACCAAAACGGAGATTGATGTGCAGCGCTGCTACAACCTCCAGCGGCGCCTTCTCCTCACCGCAATCGATTGTCTCTCGGCCAGTTCATCGACCGGTGGCTATCTCGTGTACTCCACCTGTTCCGTCCTTCCGCAGGAAAACGAATGGGTTATTGATTACGCACTGAAGCGGCGTAACGTGCGCCTCGTTCCTACGGGGCTAGATTTCGGCGTCGAGGGCATGACCAGCTTCGGACCGTACCGGTTTCATCCGCAGATGAAGCTAACGCGTCGCTACTACCCTCACACACACAATCTGGACGGGTTCTTCGTGGCAAAGTTGCAGAAATTCTCCGACGCCATACCGAAGAACGTGATCGACGAACCGGTCGAGGAGGAGTTGGTGGAGGAAGAGCAGGACGTGAAGCTGCCGAAGAAGATCAAGAAAACGGACTGGTACTATCAGGACATTATCGAGGAGCGGCAGGCTAAAAAGGAGGATAAGGACCACGTCGTGACGGTGTTCCAGAAGCCGACCAACGTTAAGAAGGGACCGAAAAAGCCGAAGCAAAAACAAGCGAACGATGCTGATAAGGAGTCGAAAGGCGAGACGAAGCAGAGCCCCGTGAACGGTGCCCAGCTGAAGGGTGGTAAATCGGCGGTTGGTAGTGATGGAAGTAAGGCCGAAATGCAAAAGCAGAACCCCGCGAACGGTGCCAAGCAGAAGGGTGGTAAACCGGCTGTTGGTGGTGGAAGTAAGGTCGAAATGCGAGACGCGGAAGAGGCGTTACGTTTGAAGAAGAAACTAAAACAAGTGCAGGCTCAGAATGGCAAAGGTGGTGCTGGCCAAGGTAAGAAAAATGGCGTACAGAAAAAGGTGCAGGGAGTGAAAAAGGGAACGCTTAAAACTAAGGTGGGGAAAATGAGAAAGGCAAAGTAAGTGCTGCGCGAATGTAATTAGACGTATACAAATTTGTTTATTGGCTTATTCCTGTATGGGGAATAAAATAAAAATAATTCTTAAAGTTAATAACAAAATGATGCGTAGAGGTTTGTTTTCTTCTACTGCTTACTGTGTTGGTGACAAAACCTTATCATTTTCATTACAAGTAACCAAGTAACACTCTTCTAAAGCTGGAAACCTTCATTAAAGATTCTTCTCTATTAGTTAATGTAGATCAACTTAAAAAAGAAATAAAATTAAGAGGCAAGCAATGCGTCTATTTTTTTTTCATATCGTAGTAAAGATTAGAATAGCCTATTTCATTATTATTTTAAAACATAAAAGATCAATAAGGATTCTACTCCAAAAGTACAAAATATAGTTGATGAATGTTCCAAATTTAAACTAAAGAAAATGATAAATTGAGGTTGTTTATTAAATTTGTAATTTTGTATTATCATTATGCTACTAATAATTGAGTAGTTAACGATTCTAAAAATAAAAAATATATGTTTCCGTTCCCTCGTGCACTTTCGTATCACGGTTTCCTTTTTATTACCGTTACGCGGCATTTCAAACACGCGCTAACGTGCGACCCCTCAAACGGGCACGAATTCAGTGCAATCACCCAAACACGTGTTGAAAGCGCCATCCTTTCACGCATGCATTCTACAAAAAGGGCGTTAACACGAAGTCCTCTCGCTCTCTCAATTTCAAAAGAGTTTTCTTCTAACCACTCTCTCTCTCTCTCCCTCTCTGTACACACTAACGCATACTAACCCAGTTTGCAGTAAACAATCAATCCCGGATGTGGAAGAAATCTCTCCCTTTTGCAGGACCAGTCTTCTCTTCCTTTGGTAGACAAGAAGGAACAGAAAATCCATCTCCTCCCGAAAACTGGCGGTCCATTCCTACAGACACTTTCCCGTAGCGCCACACACGTTGCTCTCCCATGTTTATAGTACAAATCTTCTCCCATTCTTGTAAGCTCAAAACTCGGTGTCTTCTTGGTACATACACATAGTTTGCTTTCGACGCACGCTGGAAGTGGTTGGAGGATACCCGCAGGAGCCACGCGCGCTAGACGCGAACACCAAAACACAGCAACGCAATTGAAGGCGCCACGCAACGGAAAGAATCCGTTCCTCGCTGGTACGTTTCGTTGGTGAGAAGGCATTTTAATTATTAAAGCCCTTTACGGAAAGGGAGCTTTCCCTGCCTTAAGGGGCCACTACCCTCGGCCGACTGTTGCATTATTGAATGGAAATATTTCCCGTCATATGCCTCCGAAACGCCCCAGGTTGTACCTTCCCGTGAGGTGCTTGCTTCCTCTCTCTCTGCAAAGGGTTGCGCGCCTTCGTTCTTTTAGGGCAAGTGTAATTGAATTTGAAGTTCAGCTCTGATAGAGCAACTGCAGGTGTACAGCTGCGATGTGTGTGATACCAAATTGTTTGTGAACCTTTTCTGCAAGTGAAAAACGATAGCCAATCTCAACGGTCCAGTTTACGGTTGGAATGTACCTTCTTTGGATAAGCAAAGCCAAACCGTTCAAGTTCACTCCAAGGTGTTTGTCTACAGTGTTGCGCCTTTTAATGCGTGTTTTGTAATTGCGCTCACCACTCACCAGTAACAGCCATTTGAATAATTTAAGCGCAAAAGTAAATAAACCTCAGCCAAAGTAGCTCCAGCATTTCGATTGCAGGGCAGCCCAGCATCCAGCGAACCTTAGCAGCTCTCCCAAAGGGGTTGCCATGCTCAACCGTTCGCCTGCTCAGCGCCAACTGTGGAGTGAAGTTATTGAATACGTGTGCGAGATTTCCTCTCCCATTTTCCATCTCTCTCGCATACACTCGCACGTGTGTCTGAGTGTGTGTGCGCGAAAAACTGCTTTTCTCTTTTACGTCGTCCGTTTTTTTTTTGGCAGTTTTTCCGCCCTTTCGAGAGCCACAAAGGGAGTAGTAGTAGTAAGACACTCCACTGTACGCATCTCACGAGCCACCGCAGGTACTGTGATAGTGACACGCTTTTTCAGTGATTTATTAATTAAAATCAACAATTTGCTGTGATTCGCTGGGGCACCTGGAGGGCTAGCAGCGGGCCCACGCTCGAGTACGGTCGAGTTTTCCCGCCCTTCGCAGCGCCTGCAGTGAAACTCCAAACTCGACGCTGTACGACGCATCGAGCGCTGTGCGTGTGAGATAAACAAAGGAGTGAAGTGGTTCCGTTTTCCGGATGCCACTCCTGGGCTTTTTTCTGGGTTGGCCGTACTATCGATTGGCGCGCAATGTGCAGCATCTTGGGCAGCTTCTGGAAGCTGAATTCCTTCCCTGGTGTGGCATCTAAGACCGCTGAGTGTGTGAACAGTTCCGGACGCATCAACAAAGATTGGGCTGGGCACACTGCCCACAGCGGCCAAGCCCGGGAAGATCCAGCCCCGTTTGCAGAAGTGCATTTGCATACTTTGCTCTCTCTCTCTCTCTCTGTAATTTGCTCTCCTTCCTGCTCTGAAGGCTCGCTTTAGGCACTTGAGCTACTCTCAAGAAATCCAGGCTACGAGATGAAGAAGTTTAATTTAAATTTATCTTGCGCCTCGTATGATAAGAAACGTGCCCCCCCCCCCCCCTTTCCATCACACCCTACATAACGTGCGAGATTACGACACCCTTGCACAACCGTGTACAGCTTGTGTTCGCTTCTTTGCTTTTGCAGGCACGCTTTAACGTCAGCCAGTGCGACCCCGTCAACCCAGCTCACCGGAACCAGTAGTCCGCGCTAGCGCTTCTTCAGTGTGTCCACCGGAGTTTCCCAGTGTTCCCGCTGCCCTCATCCGCCAATCCGCCCGCCTGTTTTGAGACGCCCCCGGTGCTGCTGCCAAAACCGCCAAAATAAAGCTCAAAATGGATGGATCCTCAGTGAGCCCCCTTCCCTGTGAGGCTCCGCTAGCGATGATGGAGAGCGAAAAGACGCCACCGAGAAGTCCCAGCCAGCACGATATGCCACCGCCGCCGGACGAAAAGTAAGTACGGACGTTAATATCCTTCTGGAAAATGATGTCGAAGATCTCGGTTCTCGTTATCAAAAAGTGTACTCGCGCCGTGTGCGCTATCTCGGCGACAGTCTGGTCGCCCCAACCGTCAGATGATCGTTTCGGTAGAGATAAAAATAGTTGGAACGTTCTTCGAAGTAGCCCCCTTGTGTCCCATCGTCGTACAAATCTTCTGTAAGTGGGCAGATTCTTCTACCAATAAAACGGTAAATTGAAGCACGGTAAGGGCTTCCTGTCCTTCGCGTCTGTACCCGATTGCAGCATCCCAATTATGATCGTTCAATGTACATTGCCGGTCTCGAGTATCGTCGCCTCTATGTGGTCGTGAGCTTTCTCCTGGGGTTCTCCGTTCGAGAATGAAACTGGCAAATGGTTCTTGATTTGTCATAAATCGGTTTTGTGCGCTGTAGTACAGAAGCAGATGTTAATAATCTGTTCATTCTTGTTGTTTGTAGGTACAGCTGTAATGTGAGCGACTAGTGTAAGCAACTTGTGCGCTGCAGTACCATTTGGATCAGGGTACTGACCTACTATTGCTGGATCACATGATCATCTTTTAGATTTTGGAAGTGATGTTACTGTTCCTCACAACCGGATCTTGGAACAGATTGCGATTTTAGAATAAAGTCTGATCATGGATGAGGAGAGCGTTCATAGCCCGTGAAGTGAGAAGATGCCGGGGACGAATATTCTCCCGATTAGAACTAACCGAATTTGATAGTTATCTAACTGTGCTGTATAGCTTAAAGCTCTGTTTAATATTTCATTTGATTTGACAAAGAAGAGTGTCAAAATCTTACAACAAAAACAAAAGAGTCTTACAACAACAGACGAAGACTACAGCTATTCTCCTATAGGCATATTTTATTTTATTTTATTTTATTGAATATTTCGACGGACTATGGGCCCCCATATCAACGAAGTGAAGCAATTCCCTCTTGTTAAACTTCACTTTTTTCTGGAGTGATGATATCCTGGAATATTCATTAATTCTATGGCTTAATAGCAGATCTCCAACAGTAAATCTAGCAACTTATAAATTGGAATAAGTAACCTGGTAAGAATTATTAAAGCTAGTTTTTAAAGTATTTGACCTAAAGGTTTTATACATCTCTTAGGTAAACTAATAAGGCATGATTTGATAGCCAAGACGCCATCAGTGACGGACAGGTATATGGAATCTAGACCAAGGCTTATTGGCAACCAGGTGCTAAAAAAGGACATAACATTCAGTAATTTTTTATCCCAACACAGGAACATTTTTTTGTTGCCGTGACCGCTACGTCTGCTGGTGGATGGTATATGGACCGACTCGGTGGTTTAGTAAATCTGGCTCCTGGTGGCTCGGCTCAGGCATGTCTATTTATTTGGCCCAACATGTGCATTTTATATGACAAAAACTTAGCCAATTTCTCGAATACTTTTTTAACAACGTTAACCAAACTTACACATGATACATTGAATACTTGCATAGGATACTAGCATATAGATACGCTACACCAGAACTTGAACTTAAAAGGTTTAGAATACAAAGATCTCTAAAAAATAAGGAATGAAATCCAACGTTTAAGATTGGTGCAAGGGTTATGTCCAATTTAATAAAAAATGCATCAAACCTAGTGGCACAAGATAATTGCATTACAATTGCATAATTGTGCATTACAAGATGATTGACAAAGCTGAAAGCTTATATAGATCTTTTATTTAAAATGACATGAGGTACACCCTTTACAAGGAACATGTTTGAAGTACAGTTTCAGTTGCAGCACTTAGCAAGTGTCTTAAAATGAACGCCACGTGGGCACTGGAAAACAACCGTCTAGATGCCACCGAGGTCTAGGGGCATTCCGAAACCCACATTGAGCGTCTCAAGGTCGGTTTTAATCGTACCTCTGAGCTATCAAAACTTTGAACCGTGTTTATAGATACTGCCATATTAAAAAGGAGAATTTTCCAATCAAATTCCCCAGTAAACAGCTTTAACTTTATCGGTCTTTGAAACGTTCATATATTTACTCTGCATACTTTATGAGCTTAATTCAAAATAAACACCCATCGAACAGACACCACACTCGCAACATCTTTCCGCTCGGAGGAGGCCTGTTAAAAGATGTTCCCTCTTTTCATGAGGTCTCTAATTGCGTGTACACGCTTCCGACAACCCGGCGTGCCCGGCTGTCCCGAAATGCGCTAATGCAACAGTGTCTCATCATGCATCGCCTCCCCATCACCACAACCCCCCCCCCCCAACCCCCATCCAACCCTCGCACACAAAAACGCCCCTAAACGCCTATGTTCGGAGAGAAGAAGCAACCGTATTCTCTCGCAGCAAGTCTTTCCTTAGAGACAGTAATATAGAGATGCAGAGAGAGAGAGCGTCTAAAGCGGTAGAGGAACAAGCGGTCAGTTCAAGCTGCGTCACGAGATGATCCTCCTTTTCCTCCCCTAACCTCCCACTGAATGGATGTACCAAGCAGCGGTTTCTCAGCGCCTCTGAGCGGCAACGGAGCGGCAAAGAGTGGATGCGCGAGTTGAGTGCGAGTCGGACGTCGGAGTTGGGCGATATCAAACGATACAGTCGCAACCGCGAGTCAGTCATGCTGGAGATGCTGATCACATTTGCAACGCTGCACCGTTGACGCGCGCGCGCCCCCCGGAAGACCGTTTTGCTTGTCGTTGTGGTGTTGTTTTGTGGGTGAACCTTTCTTGGGTGTGAATATTATTTTCGTAATTGAAACCCGGTGATCTTACCCCGGCGGCTGGCTGGTGTGTTTTTGGTGAACGTGAATTTGTGCGCCTGTTTTTATTGGCCCCTGTCTTGTCCGTATTGGAATTGCTCTGTTTTATTGATCTGATCAGAAATAGCAAGCGAAATCGTCGCGATATAGTGTCGTGTAGTAGTGAGAAGTTGGCACGCAACCCACCAGCACGGCCGATTAACTGTGTGCTTCTAGTGTCTAGGTGTTTGGATTCTAATAGAGAGACTGTCGTGTAATTTTCTTGCCATTTTTCTGTCCTCACAACATGCCGCGAAATTCCACCACAGCCGGAGGGTAAGCAGCGGTTATTATCTTAGTGTTCTCGCGCGCAGTTTGTTTTTTTTTTTGCTTTTTTAGCACGGAAGCACCGTACCATTTACACTGTCCCGTCACGTGTCGCACGAACGCTCCATTTCCCGCCCCAAAGAAAAATGTGTGCCTGCAATGACTCAATTGAAAAATGATGCAGCAAATTTAATGAAACGGGCAATGTAAAATCAATACACTGTGGCGGTCAGTCAGTGGCAGTCAGTGAATCTTTGCGCTTCCCGCAGTATCGATTTTTGGTGGTGCCTTCGAGGCCAAGCGGCTCTCATTAGCTTCAGCTTGGTGTGCCGTGGCGGCATATTGAAAGCAACAACAACAGCAAAAAGCGATTTCAAAAGCAAACGAGTGGCGAAACCCCCGTTTCACATCCATCAATCCCTCCCAAAGCGGTTCGAAACGGGATGAAGCTGAGCTGGCTGGAAGGCCAGATCGGTCGGGGACGGGCGAAAGGCGGGGGCAATTTCCCAAACGCTTGGCCAGGTGTTTGCGCGCGCGATCGCGAATCGATCTCCGCTGTCCGGGGTTAAACCGAGCCGTGTGTGTGGGGGGGGGATGGGGATCGTGGCGAGAAAGGGGGCCGAGAAGCTGTGGGGCCTCAGCTTTGTGATAGGAAAAGAAAGTGAAAATAAACCTGCCATACCGATGCCGGGCCACCAGCACAGTGCCCCGGAGGGAAAGCCACGAGGGAAATACATTCAAATCTGTACCTTGCCACCCCCCCCCCTCCCACCCCATCTCCCTCTCTCTCTGGCACTCTTTTGCCTCTTGCATGGGTTTATGAGAGGACGTTTAGGTCCATGCAGCGATCGTGATAGGCCTCCACAGGTTCCACAGGTGGGAACGGAATGGCCTGCCCGCTTCAACCATGTGCTACCCTTGCGGTGGCGAAGAAAGAAGAGAGTGCGATCGCAAAGCAAGGGCAGAGCTTCGTGTAAACAAGTTTGATTTTCCACCCACCCGCCACCTCACCCTCCTCCTGTGGAGAGAAGCGGGAAAGCAACAAGCGTACGGACGTTAGATTGCGCACTCGATGGCGCGCGCGCGCACACACACACACGCGGCTGGAAAAGAAAGGGCTCGTGGGCAGTGGAAGGGAGCGGATACTTTCACTCTCATCCACTCGAACGAACGAACAGAAGTGGGGTCTTGAAGCTCTAGCATCGCTTGAGGTACGGCTGCAACACCGGACGCCCCGGATGCCTGCAAGGGCAAAGAACTCCGACTTCCACCTTCCCGGTGCTAGGCGCGAACCAGCTGCAGGCGATGGCTTTGGTGGTTTCAAAATTCAAATCAAGCAATTAATATGCATGCTCTATGTGCTACGATCGGGAAAGGGACTTCCGGACGCGTGTGTAAAGTGTGCGCAAGGTTAGGGTGCACCACGTTCGCTTGATTGCATTCCAGTTTTGAATGCATTTAGCATGTAAATCTTCGCTATTCGGCAGGTTACGGGTCTTCATCTGGTGCTGCACGGAGAACGGTGAGCTTAGAAGGAGAAATAGCGTCTTCATTATCGCTAAATGATGAACTCAGAGCAGATTTCCAACTGTTTTGCACTAGATTTTTACGCAAAATATTTGCGCTATTTCGTAAAATATTTGCGCATCGTGTTAAATGTTTGACGTAATTCTGATGTAACTATTACAGTCACTTCAATTCACTAGAATTAAGCCACTGAATACGGTTGTTTTTTGGTACAAAATTTACCTGAAAAATTGTAATTGTCTTTCCACGAATCATCCAATTGGCAACTGGATTCCTGATAGTAATTTTAATTAGGGGTCTAGAAACAGCAGCATAAGGAGCATCTTTTAATTTTCTTCGAAAACAATGCCTATAATTATCTTTCGGTATCATAGATTTTAAAAAAAGCTTCAATCAATTTTAGTTATCTAAATTTGGAAGAAAAACTTGAACTTGGTATGTATAGAGTTTGCTAAATAGGGTGAAATTGGCATTGAAACGTAACGAACTCATGCAACTTGGCGAATGTTTCAAATTTCACACAATAGCGGGAGGGAGTGGCAAAAGGTGTTCGATACCGATAAGTGTTTGATAACATAAAATTCGCGCTAGTTTAGCCAGACTGTAGCAACCATTCAGCCATGGTATTTATTGAGATTAATATACAGTAGAATAGAAAGAACTTGACATCCCATACTGGATAGTCCAATGTGCCGCTGGATCCCCAAAGGGAAGAAATTATCATAAATTTTATCATGAATCATGTATAGAAGATGTTCGCATTATTTAAAAACTAAAGACAGTAGATTACCTCCTCAGCTAGTGGTCATAGGCTTTAAGACTGTAATATTAGACGCTTTTAGACAGTAGGAAGAGACATCTTTACGTAGTGTTTGTAGGCTTTTAGGCCGTAATATTACTCAAAGCGAACAAAGCAAGATGAACCTAGCCAATTAAAAAAAATAATTTGATTTATCTGATACAGTTTGTTACTAATCACCTTAAATTATGTAAATGAATATATTTACAAGTTGTTTAGCACTAGGAATGTACAGAGATTATGTTAGAAAGTAAGGAGCAGAAAATAATATTTGCTTCAAACGTCAAAGAATATAAGACAGACAACATTTTAACAAAGAAACAAATTAATCAAATCTCAAAAAATGTTAAAAACACAAAACATAAATGCCGTAATGCGACAAAGACTGCAGAAAGTATACCAACGATATGCTTTTTTTTCTTACTTGATCGCTCTTTGCTGTCGTATCTGTTGCTCAACTTGTTTTCCACCACATTCCCGAGTGAAAATTCAAAACCCACCCAAAACAATTGCCAAACAATTACTAGTGAATGATTGCTTAATGTTAAACAACTATTAACTAGCTGCAACGCACCGAGAATTAAAAATCTCACTCCCATTTACACGCCACCTATTTGCTAACTGCGGACAAATAATCCTCCCACCCCCCCCAGGAAAAATGTCCCAAAAGCAGCGTGTGATCTAGCTCGAAACGATTGTAAATTAAAGCAGCATGAATAACGCGTGCCTTGTACTGGGGGGAAAAAAAGTTGTCCAAAAAGTGTCATAAACGGTATCGCGTATCTTCCACACGTACCGGTCGCTTGGTGATGTTTAGTGTACTGTAACGCGCAACGCCAATGCGCAATCCGCTCCCGCCTCGGTCCGCAAAGCTGGACCGTCATGGCTGTCAGCCCAGAGATAAACCTTCCCGGTGATCTCCGCTCCCCTGGACCCACACCAGGAGGCCGGTAGCCAAATGATTGCTAGTTGCTTTAATTATCGTGTCATTTTATCACGCGTCCCACACCCCAGTACTGTGTCAGCTCACGCCGTGGGTTTACATTTGCCTATTTGTCGCGTTCGTCGGTGACAAAAACGGACCAACAAAACACACACACATACACACACGCACACACGAACAACTCATTTAGCGTGTAACACTAGAAGCGATGCGAACAGGAAGGGAAGACCGGACGGTTGAGAAATTGAAATTGTTAGAGACCGGCCAGCCGTTGAATTGCAATAAACGGCCGCGGAGTCTGGTGCGGACGCATCCACCCACTTGCGTATGTGCGCCCCGTTCCTATTGCGACTCGTTAAATGAGCTGCTGGCAGACCGTGGCTGCCTGGGTCTCTTTCGCTCTCGTCTGCTTCGAAGGGGCCAATTAACTAAATTGACCTCCTCGCAAGCGCTGGGACCATGCGGACGAGAGGCGAAGTTGATTCACCGAAACCACCACCACCAGCAGGATGTCACTTGGGACGACCCTCATGATCTTCTGCCACTGCCGTTCTGGCACTGTTTTCCTTGTTTACGGAGTACGGAGCTCGAAGCGACGTTGAGGGCGTACTGGGATGAGGGAAATAAGGCAATGGTTGTCATCGGGGAACACATCACAAAGATTGAGATTATAATTTCATTCCTGTCCACTAATCGCGTAACTCAATTAGCTGCCCTCGGGAGGAGTCGTCTTAACCTTTTCCGTTTGCTATTCTACCTTCCTCCCCCAACCCGCTAGGAGATATGACGACGATGACGATCGCGTCTGGAACTGTGGCGCATGGTTCGAGTACATACTGGTCGTGGTCGTCTCCTCGATCCTACTCATCGCCGCCTCGGTGCTGACCATCTTCTGGACGATCTACTACCGGAAGGGCTTCAACATGGACGACCCGAAGCTGCAGTTCAATCTGCATCCCGTCCTCATGATCGGCGGCTACATCACGCTGTCCGGATTCTGTACGTATTATCGCCCAACTGCTCTCTCCCTCTCCTAGTGTGTCATAGCTGACGACTCCTTTCTGTGTTTTTTTGCAGCTATCCTGCTGTACCGAATCTGCCGATGCTGCTCGCACCTGATCGTCAAGCTGTGCCATACCTTCTTCCATGCCTGCTCGATCCCGTGCATAGTGATCGGCTTCATGGCGGTCTGGGACTCGCACAACCAGCAGCAGATACCGAACTTTTACTCGCTCCACTCCTGGCTCGGCATGATCACGATGGGCCTGTTTGCGCTGCAGTTTGTGCTGGGCTTCTTCAGGTCGGTAGTGTTCTTTGAGTGTATGATAGTCTGTGGAGTTACTGTAACACTGTCCCCTTTCATTCACAGCTTCCTGATTCTGCTGTGCTGCGAGAACGCAACGTACAAGTTCCGCTCGACCATGGTGCCGATTCACGCCAGCTTCGGGGTGGCCACGTTCATGCTTGCCATCGCCACCGCCGTCACCGGTTTGACCCAGAAGGCTCACTTTGAACTTGGGTAGGTGCCCATACATAAGATCCTTCGTTAAGCCTTCAAGCCTGATCCCGTACCCTTTCCTTCTTGCAGTGAAAACTACTCCCAAACCGTCGAGGAGGGCATCATCATGAACTCGATCGGCGTCATCCTGACCGGGCTCGGCATCATCATTCCGTTTGCGGTGCGCCGCTCCAACTCGCCGGCCAACTGCAAGGTGTACGTCACGGAGCGCATCTAAGCAAGCAATCGTATTTTTTTTATAAACTTCAACCATCTGCATACATCTACATAACATACAATGCTAATTATATGATCGATATAAGCCAACAACAAAACACACAAAGCTAGAACAACAAAAAAAGGCGCGCTGGAAAAAAAATCGATTCAAGTTTGCAATCAAACTCACATGGGCGGAACAAAAACCGAAAACGACACAATCCGCCATTGCTGCAAATGTCGCCTATTTATGTCGGAGCGGAACTAGTTAATGAAATGTGTATATTTACGATATTTTTTAGTTTACGTTAAATCGTGCTCGGTGCTACGGCGCAAGTGCTTTGCAGCGGTTTTGTTTTACAATTAACAATCATTCCTCCCCATTCACGCCGTTACGAGAGCGTTACAAAAGCGTTACAGTTTGGAGCGGTTGCGATTTTATACCCTATTGTAGCATTGTGTGCTGTGCTGATTATCGTTCTGGCAGCGTGTTTTTGGGTTGTTTGTTTGTGCTTTGTGAAATGTTGAATTTGTTGTTTTAAAATAATATTTATCAATCGATTGTTCACGCTCGAAATGGGTGTGAGTGTGTGTGTGTGGGAAGGTTCATTTTTTCTCATTACCATTTAATAACATCGAAACTCCGTAAGCATAAATGAAGGGTTTTAATACAAAAAAAAAAATGCAAAAAAGCAAGAAGGGATAACTAACCCACGCAGAAAAGAAGCGATTCAAGCAAGTCCGATTACCATTTAACCAGTAAAAAGTATGATACAAGCAAACCTTGCTCCCTTTGATCCTCCCCCCCCCACACTCAAAATATTCGTCAGCTAAGTAGTGAACCACCCAAGCCACAAGTAGTGGAAACGCTAGAAAGAATGGAACAAAAGTAGATCGCCAACAAGAAATGGTAGTAAGTAAGCTGAATGAAATGAATCAAAACTCTATATACAATTCAACACGTAAGCAGAGGAAGCAAACCGAAAGTTAGTGCCAATGAAGAAAAACCCGCACAGAACGATACATTTACCGAACCCTAACCCACCCCCCCCCCCTTCGCCCAGCGTGTTGTTGTGTTTGCGGGTGTTTTGATTAAAATTGTTTTACCGTCGCGTCGTTTGTAGTGCATTGTAGGCTCAACTCGAAATCGATACGAACATTTGCTCATTTAAGCGTGGACGGAATTGAACTTTACTATTTATCGAAACAAAAAAAAAAACAAACACGAATCAATCAATCAAAAACGAACCATCGGGATTTCAACAGGCAAGCAGAAGGAAGTAAAACATAAAATATAGCAAACTACAGATAGTTTAGGTAAATTTAAAACCCCCTCTTCATTCCCATCCTTTTTCCAACCATCTCGAAACTCTAAAGTATAGCAATTCGTGTGGAAAACGTAAATGGGCAGTGCTCCCGAATCGAATTTTAGACGAGACGCTCAAGATTAATTATAAAAAGCTGCATGATTTGTGCAGAGGATAGAAGAAAGGTAAAGCAAAACTTAATCCAACACAGCAGCAATCAAACAAAACCATTCAACAGAACAAACAGCAAAACATATGCATATATTTAAAGAAAACAAGGAAAAAAATGTGTGTTCAAACAAACTAACGTATAAACGTATTTAAAAATTGAAGAAGGAAACAAAACAACACAACACAAAACATGGAGAAAGGTAGCATTGATTGATTGATTGTTCAACGTAACGATGTGTGTTTCTGTGTGCTCGGGCGGTATGTAGTCAAGGTAAGGTGAGCGGTGTAGGACATCTCCAGGTGCACTATGCCCCAGAGGATGGGATGCGACGGAATGTAAGGAAGGAAAGCAAAACAAAAACCCACCAACTTTTATCTGCCCCTTTACGTAGACGGGGCGCGACGGGACGTGGCACATCTTGCCGGAGGCGCTGGGGCAGAAAACGTAAAGATACAGTAGCATATTACACAGTATAACCCACAGTTTCCCACGCAATCTATATAGCGGAACAGGGTTGAGGGAGCGAATGTAACAAACTCACAAAAGTTTAAAAAATCGTATTTACGTAGTTTACAGAAGAGAACCTTTTTCCACGATTTCGCCCCATTGCTCTCGCCTCCGTAACGAAGCAGAGCGGCTGTTGGCTGTCTTATTGTGCCAACACCGAAACCATTGTTATTGGCGTTGTTTCTGTTAGTTTGCTCGTTGTGTTTTGTCCCTGTTGTGTTTCCCCAACATCCCAAAGTGAGCCATACCGAATGGCAGACCAAAACAATCATTACTTTTTACGATTTAAAGAAAAACCGAAATATACTTAAAAATAATCAATCCCAATTTAAACCAATTTACAATTTAATCACCTGCCCGAGGTGGGTGAAGTCGGACGATCGGTTAGCAAATCAAAGCAAATGGGCGACAAAACAAAAATCAGACCATCCGAGATCGTAACAGTACAACGTTTATTGTGAGAGCGTTTTTTGTGTATTTCCCTCCGTAAGTGTGTCCCTGTGTACTACACCTATGTGTTGGGCACTGATGCGGTTTGCATTGAAATGAAACCTTCGGGACGAGCTCAAACCATTTGTGAACCATTTAAAGTATATTTATCCGTTACCTTAGCTTAATAACTGCAATAACAAAATATATAATAAAAACGATGCAAGACCGATAGAGAGCGAAGAAGAGCGGGGCTAGTGGTACGGATTTAAATTGCATAATTTATCTAAAAACGCGAAAACCATTTTTTATACACAAACACACCAAAACACATACACACAAACACAAAAACGTAAGATGAAATCCAATTTTTGCTATCGTCTCATTACCCTAGCAAAATGTTACAAAAATAACCAAGCTGTGGAAAATCATTTCATACCATAAACACAAGTATATGTAAAATAAAATGATCTGTAGGGAAAAAAGTGTGTTTTATTTTTTGGAAAAGCAGCGGCCTGTAGTCATCTACGTGTATGGGTTCTGGATAGTGGTATCGTTCATGACGCGAATCGAATCTTGTATCTAAATCCTAGGATTCGTGAATCTTGAGAACTATAAGAATTAATGAATCTTTAAAGATGAATCTGAATTCTTAATGATTCATGAATCTCGAGATTCACAAATCTTCAAAAAGATTCATGCATCCTGAGATAACTCTGTATAGAATAATGACGCCCTTCACAGTGGTTTGCATGAGAGAAAAAAATGTTAAAATTAATTTATCCTTTCTTGGTTCGAACTTTTTTTGCGATTTTGGGTGAAGATCCTCAAAGATGCATGAATTAAATACCAAGACACATCAAAACTCATGAATCATCAGATTAATAATAATATTCATGAATCTGATTCAGATTTACTTTAAACTAGTTCTGGACTATCCTGGTGGATGTCCTCAAAACGCTCGTCATCTTTGAGCGGCGTGTGCTTAGGTCTATCTTTCGATTTTTGAACGTACAGGACGTGAGGAGCAGAAGGACGAACCACGCGCTAGGTGAGACATCTTGACGAAGGCCAAAGCCGTTATAATACGGTGGTTTGAACACGTGATGAGGATGCTCTAGAGTAGCACAGCGAACTCATTGGCTGGATCAAGTGAAGTCAGACCGACGCAAGATCGGATGCAGCCAGGAGTTGAAGAGTGCAGCCATGGTTCTTGGATATGGATCGGAATGGCTTTTAGACGTGCCCATTCATTCATTCTCAAGAGTTATTATAACTCACAGTATGAAAAATTTGGTCTACTAATACATGTATCGACATTGGTATCCACATGAGGTTGGCTTGGTAGTCTAAAAGGTAACGGTGTGGAAACAATTTTAGGATCTGGTAGGCCATGATCCTACAAGGGTGCCACCCAAGAAGTGGATACTTCTGTTTCTATATGATGTACGCTGCACCTGCAATTTTGTACCAATTTTTGTAATGCTACTAATGTAGGGTGTGTAGAATATTAGTACAATTTATCACCACATAGAGGAAGCACTGGTAGATTTTCAACTGTTTTCCAACAATTATATAATCTGAACCTATAATCTTATAGGTCTTTATGCAGAAAGTCATTTAAACCCTGAATTGAAAATTACGAGCCGCATCTTAAAATCCCATCAGGATAATTGCACCTTTAAAGAAAAATGAATCACTGAATTCTTTGAAATGTAGGAATTTCGAGATTCCCAAATGTTCAAAGATCTTTCGTTGAGGTCAAGAATTTTGATATGTACGGTCTTACGATCGTTGGAGCTAGACAGAATAGTACTAATTTGACATTTACGTAATATTAAGAAATTCAGCCTTCTTAGCAAGCATAAAGATCTCAGAAAGAAGAAGATAATTCCTTCTTTCATTTAAAGACTTTAACAATGGACATCACGGTGATTGAAAATGCCTCATGCAAGAGAGTTTCCAATCCGTATTCAGATTACGTATGCGCATTCAGAAAACTATTCCCCAGCCGTTAATATTTGAATTTTGAGCACTTGTTCCTAAACATTAACTTGTGATCTCTTTTACTGGTTGTGGTCACTTTTGCTTTAAATTCGTAACAGGCCGCTAGCCTCTTTTCAGTTAGTTAACTACTAATATCCGCTACTATGTCCGCTCGAGAGTCTTTGGCCGATCGAGAGAGCATTTCTCCGCGAGCTGCTGTGTAGTGGGAGCCCGACATCGGTGGCTGCTGCTGTTATTAACATCTCGTCGCAAGGTCTCCCCACCAACTGCCCTTACTTCGCTTCGTATTGCCCTAAGCCGCACACAACAACAAGAATGAGCTGCGGAAAACATCGCAGCATAAGCGAATGGTACTCTGTTCACAGGGCATGGCAGCAGCCCATCGCAACCCCTGAACACCGTCACTGCCACCCCACCGATGCAACTGATGGCCAATCAAGACGATTCTCCACGGAAATGGCTTCGCTCTGCGCGCAGTGAGAGTTTTCGGTTCGGCGGCACGGCACACGACGGCCGGAGCGGAAAACCGGACCGAAGAATGGTGTGCAAGCAGTAGATTGTGGTGGATGTAGGAACCACCACGGAACCCACACACACGCACACGCCAACGAACACAGCCGGGCTGCATCTCTGCGTGTGGCAGCATTCGAAAAGTCAGTTGCGTACGGATTGTAATCGGAGTCGGTTGTGTCGCTTGTGCTGTCTCTCTCGTTCGGTGTGCGGCCGGTTTTCTGCCGCATCTTTGCCCCCTGTTTGCTTCCCCCCGTAAACGCCATCCACGCCCGCTGGATCGATCGGTCGATCGGTTTAATATTAATTACCCCGACACGCGGTGAGCGATTACGCGGACGCTGCTTGTTTCCCCTTTAGTAGTAAACATCGTCAACCTTCACGGATCGTACGTAGTCCCTCCAAAAAAGGCGTATCCAGCCGTCCTCCGTCCCCCCTTCGTGTGCCTGTGGCCCTGACACTGTGTGCGTTACGGAAAGCTTACCACACCATCCGTAGTTTTCCTGCCCGAACCTGGACAAACCAGGCAGTGTGGAGCAGGCAAAACAGGCCCGTGCGTGTGGCGTAAGGAAAAAAGGCCTTGAACGGGCAACATTTGCGCTTTTGTCAGGCAGGCGATCGAAACCGTGGAGACAATTTTATCGCGTAATTGTATGTGCAGCACAGCCAGAGTACTGTGAGTAGTGTAAGTGATAACGAGTGATAACGAGAGGGAAACGTCAATAAACCCGCCTACGATCCGTCCCGATCTCGATCGTGCATTTGTGTATTGTTTGCCTTTCAACCGTCGATCGGTCGGTAGACTTTGCCCTTTCTGGAACCTGGACGGCAATCGCGCGGTGATCGTGCGGTGTGTGCAAATTGTTTCAAAATCAAAGTGTTTTTCTGCTCCGTCGACAAAACCCGCTACGGTGCGCCCGTCAGCAGCGATGTACCATCAATTAACGGAGCTGCGTGTCGTGTGGTTCGTCGTCGTCGGCCTGTGGCTTGCCCGGCTTAGCCCCGTGCTCGCGTCCGGCTTCGGCAAATGCCCCAATTACCCGTCAATGCCAAAGTTTAACATGACAAAGGTAAGCCCACAGCGACTGGTAGAACTTTCTTAATCCCTTTTATGCGTGGCGTCACTGCTCACACTCGTTTTAGAAGCGAAGTCGCAACTGCTGCTGAAGCAATCTAAGGAGAAGCTGTTTTAACCGCTGCTTAGAACGCAAATGAAATGAGGAAGCGTACGCAAGCGTACAAAAGCGCGGCTCGATTTGCGCAAAAAACCCTGCCATGACCAGCCAAACACAACGAGTTCAGGGTTACCGTGGTTAACGAGCAACAGCACGGCACTCGTGATCGATGGGTTGGGAAGGGGGGAAAGTTGGGGAGGGGGAGAGGGCGTTGGCGTCTAGTACCAGCTTTCTAACCTACTAAACCCCCACCTGCGGTATTAAGGTTAGAGGTGCCGCTAAAAATATGGATCTTTGTTACAGTGAAAGGAACCATAAATCATACCTTACACTCCCCCACCCGTGCCGTCCACAAGTCAAATTGTAAATAATCCGGAGCTTGTTTTCGATCAGCTGGCTGCCACCACCATCACCGCCACCCATCGAGCACTTTTTTACAGTTGCGACCATCAAATGTCGGACATCCCATTTTTTGCACCTATTTACAAAAAGATTAACTACTGTTAAGCTTTAGTACAGTTTAGGACTAAAAAGTTTTAGTACAAAACATAGACTGATATATGGAAAGCTTTTTAAAACTATATAATAATGTAGTAATAGAAATCGTTTGTATGGTGCTAACCAAAACATGGACACATTTCTATTATTTTAAGATCTTAGAGAATTATAAGTCGATTTGCGTATTGTATAAGCAGATTATGTATCTGCATTTGTAAAAGTTTGCCCAAAACTGATACACCTAGCCATTCATTTAACAAGTCTCAATTTTTAGATAGTTATTAATGTATTTGGCAGATATAGAATATAATAAAAAAGTATAAATATAATGGCTACGTTAAAGAATGTCAACACAACAAAATTCATTAATCTGAATAAGCCAATAGTTTATAGGGTTAATGGAGTGTGGAGCAGCTCGAAAAGCATTCAGTTTACTTGTAATATGTTTTTATTAGTTTTTGATATCGAGTAGCGTTTCCTTTCACATGACCCACCGATTTTAACCGATTCGGTATAAATTCTAATAGTTTGTTTTTTACCAAATTCAAAATTGTTTGTGCTCATATTAGTAACTTGTTTTTTTTATTCGGTAGTAACGGCCAGACCGTATTGCTTAACTTGTTTGGTTTAGTCAGTAAACAAAACTTTAATTTGAAAAAGGAAAATCATCTTTAAAATAATGTGAAAACCAGTTTTTAAATTGTGCCAAACTATTTCATCTTCATCGCCATATTTCGCTGCAAATTCAAGTCGCAAAGGTAGGGGTTTTCCTGAAATCAAGGGCAACATAATGTAAACTACCGGTCTAGAACATAATTATGCAACCTTTGATTAGCAAACCTCATCCTATCAGCTATTGGGCAAAAAATATGGTTTTTGTTTAACTAAAGCGAAAATAGAAAGGGATAAAACCATCTTATAAACATAATTGTATGGATTTCCCGGAGTTTTAAGGATATCGATCTAATTAATTTCTTACACAATCGATCAAAAATAGCCTAACCATTGAGTAATGATAGATTTTACGATAAGTTAATCAAAGTCACACCCCCCTCCTCTTCAAATTGACACTAAACCAGAAGATCAAAGGTAACAAAATGAGGTGTCCGATATTAGGTAAACGCTACTGTACTTTAATGCTGGAGGCCATTCGAAATAGATCGAACGTTTTAAAAACGCGTTGTTGTTATTGTTGTTCGACTTTTTTCAGGTTCGGCTCTCTCGCTGTGCCGATTGCGGCGACTATGTGGTAATCAGCGCCTACTACAATCGCATATCGACAGCAAGCAGCAGCATAACGTGCTGCAACAAAACGGAACATTCGATCCATCCACTGCATGGTTGTGGGTGATGGTGGCTTGGTGGTGGTAGGTGGGAAAGTGAGCTAGGCTGTGTATGGCCGTGCCGTGTTGACCAACGGATTCACCCCCCACAGGTGAGCGTGTGTGATCACACACACGTTTCACTCGCTCTTCTCGTACTTTCCCATCCGACACGGCTTCCCTTCTGAAGAGTGCTTGAGTGTGAGGTTGTGTTTATTTATTTACCTTTTTTTACATCATTTCACCCACAACGTATCGATGCTGAGTATCATCGGGGTTTTTCACTTTTACAATTCAAGCTTCCATCATCGCTTTAAATTTGAACGCCCGATAAATGGACGAATAAATAAATTGTCCACGAAAGTGAAGGAAAGGTGAAATCGAGCATAAAAGTGTCACCCCACCGGGAGAGAGCGGTGAATGTGGTGGTGATGGTGCATCGGGGACTGCACTGGGAGCTGGCCGGGACTGGTCGCGCTGTTTGCACCGTCGATTGCGGCGGCCTCGCCGTTTGCCACCCGCAAAAACTTTCAAATCCGACGGACGGGGGCTGACGTGCCAAACTTACGTAATTATCCGTAAAATCCAATGCCTACTTGGTCGTGTGTATGTGTTTGTGTGTGCATTCGCTTTGCTGCAGGTGCGCGAGTCAGTCAGTGAGTCAGTGAGTCAGACAGGCAGGCTGGGAGGCTCTTCAGTGTGTCCGTCCGTCCGTCCGTCCGTCCGTCTGCATTATACTTCCAGTGCACGAAACGCCAAATGTGGCTGCACACGAATGGCGGATGATTTTCACGTAACCGCATAATGTGTGCCATCGTCGTCACCGTCGCATTCTAAATGCACGCCCCTCCGGCCACAGTAAAAACCGGACTGAGAAAGTGGACAATAACCGCCAAGCCCCAAAAACACGCACGTGTGTGACGCACAGCAGTAATAGTTGATCTTTCTTTCTTTTCCCTTCTTTCCAGTTTTTAGGCAAGTGGTATGAGGTGGAGCGTTCCTTCTATCTGCCCGAACTGGCCTCCGGCTGCACCACGCTGACCTTTGAAAACACGACGCTGCGGGACGAGGCCGGCCGTAGCCAGCTGGAGATTTCGATTAAATCCGTCAATCAATGGTAAGTAGGGCGCCAGCAGGCGGTACTGTATGCACCTCCTTCACTGACATACACCTCCTTCTTCTCTCACACCCCAGGACGGGAAACCCATCGGTCAGCATTGGGGAAGCCGTGCCGGAGAGTGAAACGTCCTCCATCATGAACGTCCAGGTAGGTGGATGAGTGTGGGGCGGGAAAGTGTACAAAGTAAACAATGTACGGTTTGATGAATGGCAGCTTGGCGGGAAAGAAAAGAACACTTGGTCCGTCCGTAACGGTACCAGTGAAAAAACAAAATCAATCCGTACGGAATGCAACGGTACCGTGTAATGGGGCATTTGTTTCGGAAATATTCTTAAACAAAAAGGAGCAGAAACTGAACCACATTGGGGGAGGAGGAGGGGAAGGTGCTGGTCCAGTGGAGTTTGAGGGTTTCATTGATGGGCGGTGCAGCAACAGGTTCACCGGAATTGGGGTAAAGTTTGGCCTACTTCTTGAACTGTTCTACCTGCGCTCCTGTTCTCGATCGGATCATCAAGCAAAGGGGAGTTTCACAGAAGAAAATATGCAGGGTTTCGAAAGTATTCTTTCCTCAAATCTTCTTTTCATAAAATAAAAATCGGGATGTGTTTCGTGGTAAGACATTAACCTTGTTGTCTAACCTTGTCGTATGATCGATTGACACTAATTGCACTCACGGTAAGCTCATTCCATCAACCACGGTTAGGTGCCAAATAATTAATTGATGGCTATTAATAACAATCACAAAAAATGCTACAAGATTATGCAACGATTAAAACGGTTAAAAAGGTTATAAAAACAACGGTCAAAAGCCTAATTAGCGTTTTATGACCAAAAACCTAGTTCCTGGCGTTAATTACCGTTAGCTCATTCACCGTCATATAAAGCATACCACTATTACGAACAGCGTTTCAGGTTCAACTTTCACTCATCACAGCTTTGCACACATCTTGTACACAGGAGGACACTTTTGAAAAAGGAAACAGAGCAGAGAACGACAAAAAAGTTTCCCATACCGGGAAATCGAACCCGGGCCTTCCGGGTGAGAGCCGGATATCCTAACCACTAGACAATATGGGACTGTTGACATGGGGCCGTCGAATTTCTGTTTGTTGATATTATACAATAAAACGATCCATATGCCATGCCAAGATCGTTAAACAGTCTACCGCGTTATAAAAATCGTATTTCATTCTTCTTCAAATCCATTAACCCTTTGTGGGTCTTAGCTTGCTCAATGTGTTGTAGCCATACGAATATGAGAACAGGTTTTTGTAATGCCTTCCCTCAGCAGTTTCTCAATAACGATTGTGTCTGTGTTTTGCCCGTCTCTTTCACTTTCTCACACAGCTCCAGTCACGGCTTCCGACGGCGATTGCGCGGCTACTGCCAGGATCTGGCCGCTACCAGGTGCTGTACACCAACTACGACAACTTTGCCATTCTCTGGTCTTGTACAAGCTTCGTGGCAGTTCACGCAGGTATGTGGAGCGAGCATGTGACACAGCAATGCCGATAAAAATGCTAATCCCTTTTAAAATTTATCGATACCTTTTTTTTTTCTTTTCAATAATTACCAACGCTAGATCAAATCTGGCTGCTCGGCCGAGAGCGAGACTATTCGACGGAGATAAGGAAAAAAATCTACAACGCACTGGAACAGTTAAGCCTCGATCCGGACCGTCTGTTTATTGCGAAGAACAAAAACTGCCCGGCCACGCTTTGAGACAGAACACTATCCTCCGTTTTTTTTTTTTGTTGGCCCACGACGCGACTTTGAACTTACACTTATAATTACTGAGGATCTGTGATATTAAAAAAAGGAAAGACAAAACAAGATACGGCTTCACGGGTGAAAGCGGGAGAGAAAGAAGCTACGATGAATTGGAGACAGTTTTGCGATCACGTGCCAACGGGGTACGCGCCGCCATATGTGCTTTCGGATATATATGTAGAGAGAAGATGTTTGTTTAAATCTTAGGTAATTAAAAAAGACACACACAGTGTAAATTAAAACGCACTTAAAAAAATCAAGGGTTGATATTATTGTACGCGAGAGCTGCTTAAAATTATACCTACAACACACACTCACATTTATGTAGTGTTTATGTAGTGTTGACACTTTATGCAATTTTATCTCATGATTTTAGGTTAGCGTTGATGTGTGTTTTAAAAGTTTTCCTTAACGGCATTTGCTTAAACGTGTTAAGCCGTGTAAAATTAATGCTGAAGTATAATAGAGAGGTATGTACGTAGATAGAGAGATAGTTTGAATTGAAGGGAGATTGATTCACGGTTGGCTATTTCCCGTCAGAGCCTGACGATGCCACACAGTCCGTGTTTTTTTTTTGTTGTTTTGCCGTTTCTCGGCACACCACCTATCAGTTACGCTAAGCTTAAGTACTGTTCTTAATTGGTAGAGAATAAAATTATCAGAAATGCATGCGCGGTATCGAGAATGGACTATTTAAAACTACACGCAGAACAAACACATAAAACAGAGGTTTTAAATGTTACACAAAATACAAATCGGTACAAATGGGGAAGGGGAATGAGGGTACAACATAAAAAATTGCACATTTACGTTCAATGGCCCTGTGCCGATTCCGGCTTCCGAGACTGAGCAAAGAGTAGTTATCTAAGTGTGAGAGAGGTTAATATCGATGTATCGACGCGACCCGAAACTGATCGGGTTGGCCACGGTTTCGAAGTCATAGTACAATGCTGCTTGCTTGTGTGTCTTCGCACCTAATACTAAAATTGTCGGGTTTCGTTTCCGTCGTAGTCTGTCGTCTACTTAATACCTCGGCTCCTGACTGCCCCGTGGTTCATCATGTGCAGTGGCAAGTAGCTCGCGTCCGTATCCTCTGCTGAAAGAAACGTAGTGTGCTTACTTGGGCTTGTGGAACTCTTCCTTGCACAGCTTGCAGCTCCACGATCCTTCGGGCGGTGAGACGAGAGGCGGCGACAGACAGTACATGTGATAGCCACGATCACAGTCGTCGCAGAATAGTAGCTGATCGTCGTTGTCGGACGTGCCGCAGATCGTGCAGTACTTGCACTCGATGCACTGCCACCGGTACTTGCGCACGGAGATGATCATGTTGGCCGTGAACTGAAGACAGGAGGGATGCCCTGAGCGCCCACAGTCCGAGCACGACACCAGCTCCTCCGGTTCGAACGTTTTCTTGTTCTCCCGTGCATCGCCCAGGCAGAAGTCACAGTAGGGCGATGGAATCGCTCGACTCTTCTCTCCCGGTACACCGCCAACGCCTGGTCCGCCGGGACCGCCGACAACACCCGGACCGGGCGGTACGATCGTTGACACTGGTGCTCCACCACCAACCGCGGCGGCTGCCCCGGCCAGGGCCGCTATCGGACCACCTGGAACGTTGTTCGGCGCGGCATGGTTGGGGGGACCCAAGCCGGAACGATTATTGCTATTGGACAGCTTCGGTGCTCCAGAACCGTCGGTGGGATCGCCGCCACCATCAACCTTCACTTCCGGCGCCAGTTCCGGCACCAGCGGGAGTTCTTCCGGTCCACCTGCTCCTCCGCTTCCTCCGCCGGGTAGGGTCAGTGGGGATGAGCTGTTCGATTGGGGTGTGAGGTTCGGTAGTGTTTGAACACGGTTCTTTTTCGGTGTTTCCACCATATCTTTGAAGCTTGGACCCAACTCGCCCCCAATACCTTGCGATTTGCGTCCTCTGCCCCGTCCGCCACCGCGCCCACCGCGCCGATTGTTCGCCTCCGACAGTGACGAGCCGCCGGACTTGCTGCGCCCACCGCCAGACCCACCGCCACCGCCGCCGCCACCACTCCGGCCGCTCTTGCTCTTCTTCTTCCGCTGGCTGAAGCTTTCCTCGTAGTCACAGTCTGAGTCGGGCAGATCGTGATCTTCGAACGATTCCATATCGTGCATCTCCATCTCGTCGTAGTACCAGTCCTTGCCCGCCTTCTCCGACTCGTGCTCCTTCAGATCGGACGCATCGACCGCGCTCGATTGGTCCAGGTTGGAATTTTCCGAATCGTATGTGCTGCCACCACCTCCTCCTCCGCCTCCGCCACCGCCACCACCGCCGCCTCCACGATCGCTGCCAAGCCCACTTCCGGGCATTCCGAGAGAGGATGCCGGAGCAGGCTGCAAATGTCCGAACGGGCGGTGCGTATACGCCGGGAACGGTGGATGCGGCTTCTGCAGCAAGTACTGCCGGCGGGACTTGCGCCAGCGAGCGGCCGGATAGCTGTACACCTGCCCATTCTTCAGCCCGGGGATGCGATGGCGGCTATGCATAAACAGCGCGCAGTGGTTCTGTGCGACGCCCGTCTGCGGGTCGAGAAACGGCATGCGGAGTCGCCGCTCTAGGCATAGCCGCGTGTTGAACGTTTCACTGTTCTCGATGATTTCCTTGTATGTGGAATCATTGAAGAAGTTTTCGATTTTTTCGAGATTATTTACGTTCACTATCAGATCGGAGGACGCCATTGTGCGTGCGTCTGGTGCACAACGCGTACTTTGCAGGACTGGAGACGGATGACAGATGGTTTGTTAAAAAATAATGGTAACGAAAATAGCATTTATTTATTTATTTTTCGAGTCAATCAACTCTGAAATAAAATTGAAAACAGGCATTTAAAAGGAAGTCTGTAAAATTGTACGAACTCCTTATTCAAAATGTTTTAAAACGTTTTTTGAATATAAAATGCCCAATATGTTATGAAGAATACCCCACTGTTGCATGTCTTTCCGCATTATCCGGGGCTGGTAATTTCAAGGTGTATATAGAGCACAAACAAGGTAGATACGACCGATTGTAGATTCAAGTCAAACGTTACATGATGGTGGATTTTGTTAAATTTTCAATTCTTTTTGTCAGACTGCCCAGAAGCTGAGTTTCTGTTGTTTTATCGTAGCCAACAACTTTCAAAATTTTACTCAGAGCAGCTTGATTGCGTCGTCTTTAAAACTTTAAAACAATGCAATCTTATGTAATGCAACGACTTTGGTTAATTGTTACAATTTGTGATGCATCTAGAAATTGAACTAGATAATATTCAACGAAACACCTTGGGTTGTTAACAACAATACTGGGGTGTGAAAGAAATAAGCTATTAAACAAAGCGAAAGAATTGCATTAAAAATGCTCCGAGCATGGATGTTACTCATGTGCCCAATAGATTAAATAAGTACATATCAGTTGTTTTAACGATATACACATCTATTTCCCGTATTTCCTTCATCGCTGTTCGTTGTCGGGTAGTAGCCATTGTTGCGTTTTGTCTACCTCTCCTGTGCATACGACGAATAACTCTTTATCATTGCTTTGCAATTGCTCTCGTAGGTACTGTAGCATACTAGACTCCTAAAATGCAAACATTTAATAAAATATGAGACCGTCACCACACTCATCTACTTCCAGTCCAACTTACATCTCCTAAACATTGCGGAGCATCCAGTTTGGAATCTAGATTCCAGTATTCTTTGTTGATCTGCCGGATTGCTATCCAGTGTCTGCGTTGGATGGGTAGCTTCACAAACCCCACCTTATAGTTGCTTGGAACGTTCAGAATGAATCCTACTATTTTCGACGTATCGATTCGCGATGGATCTCTGTTAAAGGGAGCAATGTAATTAGATGGTGATAGACAATCACACCCATGGTACATACTTTCGTTTATCGAACCAAATCGCTTCACAGTCTTTCATGTGTAATGCCGCAATGATGACATTCACATCATAGTTTCCCAGTCCCAGAATGGATCTGAAAATGGCAAAAGAAACATAAGCGCTTCAAACAAATGGAACGATTACACCACGCGTAGTGTTCAACATACCTGTGCGGATTGATGTATTCATTTGGGGAGAGGTTTTGGCAAATTTGATCAAGCTGTGATTTGCTGAAGGATGATTTGTCTGCAAGGGCGGCAAACAGAGTTGGATGATTAATACAGAAAATGGTTTCACCGTCATCTGCTATACCTTGAAATAAGTTGTTCAGTGCGTGCAATGCGCACAGTTCTCGCTGCTGCCTTTCGTGGTACATTCTTCGTGTAGATATAGTGTGTCGAGTTTCTGGGTAAATGAAGAATTTGTAGCTGAGAATGTTTTGTTTTGCTTCCAGGAAAACATTTGTGAGTCGACAGCTGAAACTGTCAAATAAAACATCGCTCAAACCAGACAGCAAAACATCGCACAATGCATTCGTGAAGATGAAGGAGAAGGACATAACAAATGTTGTAAGGATTTTAAGTTGATAAAGAAATTATTAAGTTGTAGATAATGCGTAATAAGCTGCATATTTTAATGTTACAGCAAAAAAAAACAACAGTTTCAATAGAATATAAGTAATTCGATCATTTTTATCCTCCGTTTTGAAATTTTTGACAGGCATATTTTGGAATGTGACATTGAATGTCACTTTCATGACAGTGAACGTGACCGTCTCTACCAACCACGGTGCGTTGTCATCATCAATTTTTGTGGAAACGACGACGATTGCAAACATTGCCAAATTCCTCTTTTTCAACAGGTTCGAGGAAAGTGGACAATAGGCAGTCGTTTCGTTTGCTACATTCCATCCACGTGCCCGCCGCGCCCGTGCAGTAGTATAATATTTCATAGCCACAGTACTGCCGCATAACCGACCGACCGACAGTTCCATTTATAGCATCGGGAATATGTGACGGGAACAAAAAAGCAAAACAAAACAGTTGTGTTGTTTCCCTTTCGCTCGAATCCGCTCGCTACTGCAAGGGGTACATTTGCCACATCGAAGGCAAGCAAAAAGAAAGACGACATTGACGACGGCAACGCAGTGCTTTATTTATCGGTCCCACCATTATATTTGCGATTTATCGAGCATTTGCGTTTATCAATTGTGCAGTGAGAGAGCATCTTGTATTATCCGAGGCTACTTTAGATAAGCCAAACTCGGGGCAGCTAGCTTGCGCTCGCTGGTGTAGTGGGGAAAGAGAAGGAATGGATAAAAGTGCAGTCGAGCGGTTATGAACATTTATGACGCGCGCGCGAATCGATTACGAAAACAAAAACGCTGAAACAAAATGAAATCAAGCGCAACAAAACAACAACCGAGTTTAGGCGCGCAAGGGACGGGTGGGAACGGGGGCAAACTTCCGGATGGAATTTCGTCACCCAACGGGGGCACCGCCATGAGCGAACGGAAGTTTGTCGATTACTCCAGCATTCGGGAGAAGACGGTTCTGGTCGGTCCGACGGAGGAGCAATTTGATCTCTTGATGAAGCGATTGGAGGAGCGCATATCCGCGAGTCGTGGAGAGACGGTGTACGAAATTGGCATTGGAGAAGGTAAGCAAAGGAACACCTACACGCACGCATTCACGCACACACACACAGGTCAGCAGACATGTTTAAACACGAATCATTCCCCGAAAACAGATGGCAGCGAAAACGGTCTAGAGCCGGAGGAGTATGCGGCTTCCCTGGCCACGCTGCAGTCCTTAGCGGCCATGCTCGGTGCGGAGTGTGTGGAGCTGCGCACGCGGAAAGCGGAGCAGGGCAATACCGGACAGTACCTCATCCGGAGAAAAGTAGAGGAGGACGATTTCACTGAAGTGCGGGTAGCTGTGGTGGGCAACGTGGATGCAGGCAAGTCTACTCTGCTCGGTGTGCTGACCCACGGGGAGCTGGACAATGGAAGAGGGTTTGCGCGGCAGCGCCTGTTTCGTCACAAACACGAGATTGAAAGTGGCCGCACCAGCTCGGTGGGGAACGACATCCTTGGATTTGATAGTGTGGGCAACGTGGTGAACAAACCGGACCATGGCACACTAGATTGGGTGAAGATTTGCGAAAAGTCGGCAAAGGTTATTACCTTCATTGATTTGGCAGGCCATGAGCGGTATCTGAAGACGACCGTATTTGGGATGACGGGTCACGCGCCGGATTTCGGAATGTTGATGGTAAGTGGGAGGGTAACTAAGGGTAACTTTTGGGTTTTCAATCCACTAATACGCTTTGTGCATCTAGATCGGAGCCAATTCCGGTATCGTCGGGATGACGAAAGAGCATCTCGGTCTTGCGTTAGCCCTCTCCGTACCGGTGTTTGTGGTCGTCACCAAGATCGACATGTGTCCACCGAATATTCTGCAGGAGAATTTAAAGCTGCTGTACAAAATACTAAAGTCGCAGGGCTGCCGCAAAGTGCCGGTGATGGTGAAAACTAGCGATGATGTTGTGCTGAGCGCAACCAACTTTGTCTCGGAACGGTTATGTCCCATCTTTCAAGTGTCGAATGTGACGGGCGAAAACTTGGGCCTGTTGAAAATGTTCCTCAACCTGCTGAACGTGCGCACCACGGGGAACGATGCGTTGCCGACCGAGTTCCAGATCGACGACACGTACGCCGTACCGGTAAGCTAGCATAAAGCAAAAGTACAATCATTTTACCAAATGGAAACTCATATGGTAATGAATCTTATTTTGTCAGGGTGTTGGAACGGTTGTGTCCGGCATAACCTTGCAAGGGATTGTGAGGCTCAACGATACGCTACTGCTCGGTCCGGATCCACTGGGAGACTTTCAACCGATCACAATCAAAAGCATCCACCGGAAGCGCATGGTAGTGCGCGAAGTGCGCAGCGGACAGACGGCGAGTTTTGCGCTGAAGAAAATCAAGCGCTCACAGATACGCAAAGGAATGGTAATGGTAAGCCAGGCGTTGAATCCGCAAGCCTGCTGGGAGTTTGACTGCGAGATACTGGTGCTGCATCATCCGACCACGATTTCCAGCAAGTACGGCCGTTGGTCGGCGATGGTACACTGCGGCAGTATCCGGCAGACGGCACAAATCCTGCAAATGTCCAAGGAGTGCCTTCGCACGGGTGATAAGGCGGTGGTACGCTTTCGCTTCATCAAGAACCCCGAGTACATGAAGCCAGGCCAACGGATGGTGTTCCGCGAGGGACGAACGAAAGCGGTCGGGAACGTGATTCAGCCACTGTACACACCGGGCAGCATCCAGCAGCGCTCCAAGCCGAACAAAATGCAACCGAACCGTGGACCGATGGCGGCGGCAGGAATGCAGAGCGGTTCCGGATCGTCATCCGCTAACTTCCCGCTGTCAAAGGGTTCGAGCGCAACCGTTGATGCAACTGCAGCAGGTATGGAGAGTAATGGAATGGCAAACAGCAGCAACAACAGCGGCTCTCCAATAAACGATACAACGCCCGTGCTGGACATTGGGACGGATAAACGTAATCACAGACCTCAGGGAGGAGGTGGTAAGAAGCGAATGAATATGGTAGGGGTGGCGACAAGTTTACCGTCCTCGAGCGGTAAGGTGTTAGCGGCCACCGGCGGCTCTGTGGCATCACAATCGAGCGCTACGGCTACCACTTCCGGCACATCATCCGCATCGGGAGGAACTTCCTCGGTCGCCGTTGACATGAGCAAACTATCCATCGCTTCCAACTAGAATAAGGAGTTTGTTGTTAGTCTGCACTGCAACACCGCAGTGTGGCAATCGTAAATATCGTGCGGAAACTGGTCGTATATCAACGACCAGTGACTACACAACAATTTTCATTTTTTTTTTGGTTGAAAACCAATCTTAACAAGGAGTTTCGGGTTTAACTCTCTCTTACCACCTGTTTTGACATCGTCGACGTCTCCCTCTTTCTTGGAGGGGAAGGTCGCGATGGCCATACCCTGGCAAATGGACATTTGCAATTTATCTTTTAACACATGCATAGTGCAAAAGAACGGGACACACAACAACCTGCCAGAGAAGGTACGAACAACTTTTTCTTATTATCTTATGACAATTTCTTTGAATTCAGAGAAATCGGTTGAATGATCGTTTCGTAGCACGTTTCACTTGAATCGTGCCCGTTTATGCGTTTGTTTTTTTTTGCTCCTTAAACGTCTAAGATCCATTCAATACTGCAAAGGAAAAGCGGACCCAGTGCCGTTGGAGGATTATCAATCGTTAGCAGATACAGAATTTAACCGACACATCGATTTCTTTTCGTCATTAGAGTTCACCGCACAGAGCAACAAAATTTCGACAAAATACAAATAAATTTTAATTACATTGAAGCACGGCACAGTCTACACACCTCTCTACACAGGTTGACGCTCTTTCTCTCTTACCCTAAGCGTTATTTTTTCACTTTTTCTTACTCAAATCGCTCTTTGCATTCTCGATCTCCTTCTGCACGTTCGATTTGAAGCTACGCAACGCCTGCTGCAGTCGCTCTGGTGTCATTCCAATCAGTTTCTGCTGCTCGGCAACGGATCGACCACGGTAGTAAGCGCTCAGCACCATCTGAGCCGCCCGGCGCAGCGGATACGAGTCGGCTAAACGTTGGATCAACTGCTCGTTGTTGGCCAAATATCGCAGGATCATTTGCAGCACCATCGTGAGAATTAAAACTGAACGTTCTTGTATTTTTTAATCAGCTGCTGCTTTAGGGCCAACTGCTTCCGGAGACTTTCGAGCCTTCGCAGCTGCTCCTCTTTGCTGTACTCGATACCGTGCAGCTTCCGGATGGTTGATCGCGCTGCCTCAAGCGTTCGCTGAAGTTCAAGAACCTATGGGGTAGAAGTCACGGTGGGGTTACCATTTCTTTGTGTCTTGTTGGCTAAATGTACACGACACGAACGCACCTTTTGACTACACTCAGCACTTTCCTTTTGTTTCGCGGTGTTATCTATCGGATCCTTCTCAACACTATACGGAAAAGAATGGGTGCAAACAAAGCATTGATAAGAATTGCGAAATATCACTTTTTTTACATAATTGTTTATGTTTTTTTTGCTGTTGTATGTGCGACCGGTTGCAAATTGCGGGGATGGTGAAGCAACGTGGTGCAAAACGGTAGCCGCATGTGCCCGTTCGCAGTATCGATTGTTCACGGGAGGTAAGCCGTGTCTTGTCGAAACGACTGTGCGATGTTAACCGGTACCGAAGAGTTGCAGAATTTATGTAGGCGCTGTAGACGGAGGGGCGCATATTTACCTTCGGATGATGTCGTACACAACAGGCAGGATCTCGATTTCTACGGGTTGGATTTTTGTTTCTGAAAGAGCGGAATGGTCAACATTTAGTGTTGCTGAAGCATTCTTACGCTTAGCTACGATTCTAACCAGGAATGTTGGAGATTTGCGGTTTTGTTTCTACGGCGTCCATCGTTTTTTCGTTTGCACGCGAACTGTTTTGACTGTTTTGTTGACAGTTCTGAATTAAGCTGAAATATGCACTATCGAGTTCAGCGATATTCCAGTGTGCATTTTTACCACACTGGCGCCCATAGTCGCAAAGCTTGTGAGAGAGTAAATGAGACAGAAGAAAACTAGAAAGAGCACAATCGATTCACAATGATTTGAATTGGCCGTTACGCAAGGATTGTCCAAAGGAGTCAAACTAATGTATTAAAATAAATACAAATTGAGTTGTGTAAATAAGTGCTTTAGGATTGAAATTGAATGCATGGATCGAGCACCTTTGACATGTGATACCACCCTTAAAAGGCTCGATAAAAGATACACATTGGCGCGTTTTAACTCTTCTGGATTTGAGCTAACTTCTTTTAAAGCTTTTGGTGAAATTTTACCAATATAATGACGAGAAATGACAATGTTTACTAAATGGTTATACTTGAAGGAAAAATAATGAAAATTGAGACTCAAGTTGTTTTTGGGCTCGTCTGACCTGAACGATGAAATTTCAATTGAAAGAACTCACGTCTTGTTCGAGGCAGCAATCGTTGTGTTATCCAACTCCATACAAAATACTTTCTTTCGTTATGGGTACATATTTGCAAACTACAGGCTTTGTGCGTTGGAAATAATCTTCCGATTGGTTGCCTTGCAACACGATATTTTTGTGTTTTAAAGTAACAAACAAGTTGCCTTTTTCAGCAATAAACCTATCGCCAGCAATGACCCTTCAGTGTACTACAATTGTTGCTGGGTTGAAAACTTTTGATAAAAAATTTATTAAAATTGGAACTCAAAACAGCGCATCTAAGCCTCAATTAATTGAAGTTATTAAGAATTGAAAAGCAAACATTGTTATTGAAATTCCAAACAACTTGTTGAGGTGCACTAATGGTTAAATTTGTAACAGGTCTAATGAAGAGAACACAAGCGGAATGGATATATGTCTTCCTAGTAGCACTCAGGAAATATCCTTGTTGAAACTTTAGCCTAAGAAAAACAGTATGCATTTGAAATCGGAATTGCTAATGAGTGTTTATGAAGTATTAATTAAGCTGGTAGCACAGGTTACACAGGTGCACCCCTTAGTAGCTACGTTCGGAGGATAAATGCCTTGAAGAAATGTTGAACCTGTTTACTTTGAAGATGGAATTGCAACTTCTATCATGATTGAAGCTAGAAACACAAACAGCATTATTCTGTTAGCAAGTTATGCCACTGGCAAACAATTCTTTTATTCGTTCTGTGTTCCAAGCGGATGTGCCTCGAAGTAACACATGCTCTTTCTAATATATAAAAAAAAACAACAAAATAAAATTGTAAGCTCATATACTTGATCGTTTGCTTCAACAATGTTTACTAGCCAAATTAAAAATCTCTTTTCTGCATGGTTGTTTCATTAGTGCTTCGAGTCAAGGATAGTTATAAGGAATGTTAAATAAATACATTAAAATAGAGAACAGGTAAATTTTACTAATATTTAGAAGATATGCAAGCAGCTAAATATAATGCATTTGTTCAGAATAGTGGCAAACTTCGCGAGTTGAATAGCTAAAATTTATTTAAATAATACTAAATACAGGAAGAGTTTCCTGTCTAGAGCCAAATTGACAAACAGGAGAAAAACAAACTTTGGAAAACTGGTATGTATGTCCCTTAATATCCTTTTTAAAATTACATCATCGCATAAACTGAGTGGCATTTACCCTGTAAGTAGACACATTAGATAACAGTAACTAATCAATTAAGAAAATTTGATCTTAAAATATTATTATTTTTCCTGTTTCTCTAAATATTATTCTAATATTATTTATTATTTTATAATTTTTTAATGTTTTATTATTGTTATTTACTTGCAGCAAACAAATAGAAATATCCTTAGTAAAATGAAATTATAAAATATTGGTCGAATAATTTTGACATTTAATTGATACGAATTAAAGGGAAGATCCATTTTGTCCAATCCCTCCCATTGGTGTCCTAGAATTCAATTTATTATTCAATGGAAATAATGTAACTTGCCAGCCGTTTGTAAGAGACGTTTTAGCGATAATAAACTGGGTATCCTTCTTACGTACAATGTGTATAGAGATATAAAATATTAGAATGTTATGTTCACTAATAGGTGAAAAGCTTCCTTAGTTGAGACAGTTTAAGATGAATAAACGGGTAAAGAGAATTAAGTGAATCAAAAACAACCAACCAAACCATGGTGGAATTAAATTTGTTCATCTTCCTATGAGCAAATAAAACTCACTTAAAACACTAACTAAAACTAACACCACAACAGCCTGCTCAACAGTTATGGCTTTCTGGTGCACGGATTGTAAATCGGGGAAAAAGGAGTAAGTTATAATGATTTGATTGTATGAAAATAGTTTTCATATCTACGCCACTCTAGCTCCCCTTAACACTCCAAATGCAATGCTAAAGAATGTATTGAGTTCTGTGAATGTGTGTAGCAAACTTTGTTCCTTTTCAATTGCCACTCCATGTGATTGCAGGCCGCTGTGGACACTCCAAAACCCTTCGCATCCCACAACCGAAACGTACAGTAACATCATCCCATTTGACTCGCTCCTCCAGTCAGCTAGTCTATGCTAATAGGTGGCACCACGTTCCCGACGGAAACGGAAATGACGTGTATCGTTACCCACCACCCCCTCCCCCTCCCTCCCTCCCTCCCCTGGGCCAGTAGTTTTGTAAGTAAATTGTAGCGAAATAACACTAATTAACATTTCCACATTTCAACGGCGCAGTTTTGAGCGCAGCGGGGTTGCGTCTCTTTAGCCACCGTGTTGAGCTGGCGTTGTTGTCCTGGGCAACGACAAACTTTACGCCACAAAACTTGAGCGCTGCGCATCAATAGCATCTAAATGAATATTTACCAGCGCTCGAGAATGTCCTCGAACTGGCAGGGCGATGATTTGATGAACAACTTTTCCATTCCCTCCACCATGTGTGTGTGTGTGTGCCCTGCCGTTTCGTATGTTGGCCCGGCACTTTCTCTCCTAGCGGAGCTTCTCAGTTGTCATCGATGCTCGATCACGATGTCATTATGTGTGCTGGTTCGTTCACTTTCTTTCTTTCGCCGCCAAAAAGTTTGTGCCCGGTCCCGGGCCAAACACGAACCAGCAAGCATAATTCCAAACTGTTTTTTTCTTTTTTCTCTCCACCATTTGGACGCAAGAAAGAAAAGCTAAAGTTTGATTAACGCGGCAAAGTTCTTTTGAAATGTGTCGTCCGGTTTTCTAGCGCGCTGCTTCCATTCCATTTCTGGCGGCAACGTTTGATCACCGAAGGGTATAGGGCGCCACAGTGCTGGTTAAAGGTTAAATGACCCATATTTAAAGTGTGAACTAACTGCAATTGGGAACGATTTATTCGGAAATGGGCCGGATGGCAAATTAATGAAGAAAAAAGGGAAACTCCTTTCATGAACCAGCCCACAGTGGATAGCGTAGAATTTATATCGCGGTACGATTATTTATATGGATTTTAGTTTTTAATATGACATCGTAATTCTTTTTCTCTCGAAAGGATATTAGTAAATTTATAAGTAATAAGTGTATAAGTGTATTTATAAGTGTGTTAAAGATATTTAACATAAAGTTATCTTGATGATTAATGATATTTTTATTTTTGTATTCTGATTCAAAATAAAAAATGCTTAATATATTATAAACAACAGGACAAAATGAGAATTTTCGCACAAATTACAAGCCATCAGCTTTTGGTTAAAAAAAACGACACTGTTCCGTTTAACACGGTATACCTTACCAGCCTAAAAGAATGATATTATAAGTTTCTAAAAAGAAAATGAACTCCTTTCATTTCATTTGAATTTGAATAAAAATAAACTCCGTTTTGCGTTTCAAATATTAAAACAGAAATAAGTAGAGTAGAGTAATAAAAATATATTGCCGCTTTTTGTATCTTTTTTTTATACAAATAATAAGTACATGAAATAATAGATTGAACTAACCTAAAGAGAGTTTTAACAGAGAGCAGTATTGCATAATTTCATTTTCATTATTTTTATCAGTGGAACATGCTTGAGGAAGACGTTTAGCTCTAGTTATTTAATCTATATCTATCTATATTTAATCAATAACTGTAAAAGTTACTCACAGCTGCACTCTATTTTTTCTTAATTTTAGGTCATGCAAATGACTCTAACATGTGGTTTATAACTTTTCAGACTTTTACGGTGAAACAGTTTAGCAGAATGTTTCATTTTGAGCAATGTTTCTTGATATTGTTCATTTTTTTATGTATAGCTTGTTGACATCTTTTTTGGTTTTTTTCTGACGAATTGCTGAAAATTAAGACGAAATTACCTTTCTTTAACTCTCTTAAATGAATGGCAAAAAAATCAAATGCTCAGGAACTTAGAGCATCTTAACGATTAACCTAAATGAATGCACTTTTCGGACGCACAACACAACGTTGAAAATTTGTACATTATTTATTCTTTGAAACATGGTTTACTTGTTTGTTTGAATGCTTGAACCTGTAGATTGAGGAAAACCCTGTACCAATTGTACCTTGAAGTCGAATTTTCGACTTTTCTCCCGGGCAAATGATCTCTCTGCAGTCGTTTAATCAATTCTGTGGTAATTAAGTGTCCCCCAAAAACGTTTTGTGAAGTAAAATAATTTCTTTATGGCGATTTTTGTGTGGTTGGTTTGTGATTCGATTTTTTCTAATCTTGTTTGGCGTTAGCAAAGATGAAACATGTAAAACCAATCAGCTCCTTCCCGTTGGGGAGAAACAGTCTGCCGATAATTAAAGCATGAAAGTGTCCCACAAGCGGCATGAAAGTAAGGTTAATTGGGAATGGACAGAGGAGGGCGGAACTCAATTCCATTGTGTTCCCGGAATCGGTACACTTTAAAGTAGCGAGCATGGGCAGCGAAACTGTTCCCAGCGTCAAGATGACGCTCTGTCAGTCAGTCAACTTTCTTATGAATGTAAATTTAATTGCTATCCTCGCTGTCCCGTCCCAACGGACAGCTCGGGTCCCGGTGAATCCGTGCTCGGTGGAGTGGTCATTATTATGCGCCCGGGGGGCGGGTGACGCGGATGACATTTTTAAGCTGTCGCTGAAAGGAACGACTCACTCACGGTGGAGATGGAGCAGCCGGGGTATAAGGCCAACGTGCCGTGTCGCTTAAGGGATAAAGCAATATAAATGTAAATAATGTCGTCTATCGGTGGCGTGTGTTGGCTGGGCGGTGGGTGAAAGCGCCCAATAAAAAAAGGCATCGGAGTGTAAGTGCACATTATGCGCCCGGCCGCCACACACAGGGCCACACAAAACAATGTGTTTATCACGCTGGGGAAATAATGTTGATCCCGGGGTCGAATCCGGGGTCGTATGGCGATGGCTTCGATCTTGCGAATCTCATTATCTTACGACCGGTATGACGGGTGCTGTGTGCCGACTTCGTGCCGTCAAATTATACGCTATATTTAGGCGTTACTGTAATCACATGATTGTACGGTTGTCTTGTGCCGCACGTAGTGATTGCGCCGGTACAGGGAATGCTCTGGCAACGCATCAACGGGGGCATCCTTATGGCAGCATTCTAAGAAGCTGGTGATGGAATTTGACTACGTTCCGGTTTGGATTCCGGGAAGCAACGCGGGTTCAGGGGTAGGCGGAGGCTCCTTCTGAATAATGTGTGTTTTTTTTTTGCTGAAATAATAAATGAAATGAAGGTTGGTTTTGGAAGCGAACTTGGCTAGCATTCATGCATTTCTTTGTAATTTGCGGTAAATAAGGATCGTATTGGTTGTCATCCTGTGACACGAAGAAGAGCTTTTAGGGAGTGGGGTAGAAGCTCCTGTAAGGAAGAACATTCGGTTTGGTGGAATTTAATCAAAACCCGAACTATAACTGAGAGATTTATCGGCATGAACAACCAAAAGCCTGCGGGCCACACGTGGCGCTGGAGACAACTATCCATGTAGGTATAAATAAGTTTACTTGTTATTCGGGTGTGGATCTCATCGGGATAAGTTAATCTTAAATTTACGATGTAATTTTAATCAAAAAGAGATCCAAAATTACCCGTTAAAGGCTATAATAATACACGAAAAATGTTTTAACTTTACGATCGATTATATGTTATTGAGAATTTTTTTATTACTAGTGCTTTAAAGTTTTAGATCACGGATAATTCGTCAATTCCGGCCAATCACTTCCCCGATATTCAGCAATCTACTGTATCGTCACATTTTATTTCGTAGGAGATAGTATATCTAGTAATTTAGTAGTGGATGGTTTATCAACTTTAATGGTTTGCCGAAAAAGGAAATAATTTAAAAAATTCATTTTGTAATCGAATTTGTAATCGAATTTTAAAAAATATGGACAACTTTTTTAACGAAAAATAAAGTTTATTCGCGCTTTATCGAAAAAAAGTCTATTTAAATTAAGTCTATTAAAATATTGGCCTTCCCCCATTAGGAAGTTATAATACGCATTTGAAAATATAAATTTCTCTTGAGGTCAAGTTCTGTTTATAATTAAGCAATGTAGTAATTGATCGAATGTAGTTACGTTAATTTCGAAAAAAAAAAACCAAAAAAACCGATATTGAAAGACAAAAATATGTTATCAGTAAAGTATGAAGTAGTAGTGTAGTAGTATGGATAAGATCATAGAGTTCTGTAAGTGTTTAATTATAGGCGTGATAAGTTTAGATTTTTTTTTCCTCTGAAAGCTTAAATAAGCCAAGTTTGCAAATTTGAACAGTGCGAACCACCACTCCTTGTGATGGATGGGAATGAATCACGAACTTCTAAATCTAGACAATTCTAAGCACCAGAAACGACCAACAGCACGTAACATCAGGCATGCGAAAGCTTTCCGTGACTCTTAAGCTCATTGTTAGTTAATCGTTTCTTGGTAGGCATAACGCACGAAATGGCGAAAGACCGGAACGATACATTACAACTGCGACAGTTTTGCAAACGTAAATGGTACGAAAAATGGTATTAAAATTTAGCTACTACAGATTGTTATCATGAAGTTCTGTGTCCTTTTCTTATACATAATAAATTAAATGGATTTTTTGGGTCTTGTCTTTCGTACTTCTAATGTGATTTAGATGATGAGCTGGTCTTGTTGTAGAAGGTTATAAGTAAAATTTGTAATAAGTTTACCCCATAGTTTTTGGACTTTGCAGATAAACTCAAGCTGGTGCAAGGAAACGTAAAACTAAGGTGTTTTTGCTTAACAAAATTACACAGAAATTCATTCTTATTTTAATTCCAGGAAGCAATGACTGTTTTTTGCATAAGAGTGTACCGTACAGTATCAGAGCTGTTGGTAAAATTGGCCCCATAAATGTGTAGCTTGCATTTTGAACAAACAATTCTAGGAAACGTCTGAACTTTCCTCGAATCGTCTCTTCAATAATTGGAAGCATGTTCGACAAGAAAATGTGTGTTAGCTCGGTACGTGATTTGAATGGCAAAAAAAAGTTAAGCACGCTATGTTTTCTTTACTTCGTATCAAAATTTGGTTAAGAGGCTTCAAATCTTGTTTATGTTCAAACTTTTCGAATATTTTAGCTCATCGGGATAGGACAAATTGAGCGCTACCAAGTTTTAAGTAAAAGAAAGAAAAAAAATAGTTTAATATTTATATTTCGTATTTTATATTTTTTAAATATCTTATTTCTAGAAAAACTATCATTATGTTTATTAAATTTACTTTTAACAGTTATTTTTATACATCATACACAATAACACAAAAGTAAAAGGGGAACAGTTAAATAGGTAAGGAGAAGTGGATAAAAAGTGAACGAAGAGAAATCAAAGAAAAGTAAGCATTGCAAAAAGGTATTATTAGAACTGCATCATGTTTTTTTTTTACATACAATGTGAGCAAAATGCGCAAATTCACTATTTTTTGTCAACTGATTTTTGTATTATTCGCTCAAAACACATTTCATTGTTTGTAGCTTTTTTTTGGCAATAATTGGTAGAGCTAGCACATGAATTATATTGATTGATTTACAAAAAAATACACACACACACACACATTTGTCAACTAGATGCGCCAAATCAGGACAATATGATCATAAAGATGCAGAGCGATTATTAATCAAAAACTGCGCATTTTTTAGGACAACAGTATCAAGGTGTGTTAACAGAGATATCGTATCGAGCAATCTTATTCACCAGGACAGCAACGTTCTCGAAAAGAGGAGCTAACTGTTATTGAAAATGAATAAACTTTCGATGAATTGTCACTCTTAGAGGAAGAAGTGAATGTTTTTATCATTTATTTCACGGAAAAAGGTACTTTTTTACGCTGAGTGACATGTAAAACGAAGGAAGTTTTATTATCACTACATAAGACCAGAATAAAAAAGAAAAAAAAGGAAACGTATTTATTGTAGACAAAACTGAAGAAAACAAACCACAATATGTCCTATTTTGAAGATAAAGATAATGGATAGGCAAACGTACATATCGTTTTCCTCGAAACTCGCCCTCATTCACCGACGTCCTCCGCTATGCGCTATGCTGCTGAAAAGTTGAACAATAAAACGAGCCGCAATTGAAACCGACAGATCTCAGGTGCCAACGTCGACCAGCCCCATCCAGGTTTATCAGACCCACCAGCAAGTAGAATCAATTGCGCACAATGACAAAGTTTTGCTCGTGGAAACTCCGACCGCCCCGCATCAACAGCTGGCTGACCCGTAGCTGGTAGAAGTTGCGTTCGAATATTTTCCCGGCTCCAGTTTTTATGGAGCATTTTTTTACGTTTGGTATTGCTTATGAGCTCATCGTTGGAAAGTTTTCCACCCACCCTGCAAGCCGCTGGAGAGCGAAGGACTTATTCATAAATTTGATGGCGGGTATTGAATTGCCATGTTTTATGAGTGCATTTTTTTTCTGAGCAGCAATAGCGAAAGGTGGTAAATATGGGATGGAAAGCGAAGAATTATTTTATGACCGGAGCTGCAATCGTCGATCTTCTAGCTTCATGGCGGCCCGGTGCGGCTGATAGTAATGATTGTTTATAAAGCACTTACCCGCGGTGAAAGTCGCTCATTCATTCAGGCACGAAATAGATTATCAAACTGTGCTCGGGTTTTCATGAAAGTAGAGCAATAATTAAATCTTTCAAAGGCATTTATTGATCAACGCAACGGTTTTGTTTTGGTTTTGTTTGTTTCTTTCACGAATATAAGTAACATCAAAATATAATACACATAGTTGAACCTCTACTTAACGATAGTTTGCCGCTAGAACTACGCTTCATTTTTCGCTCCCTTTGCTTAAATAGTAAACCAAGGTAGTGTGTCGTTAGCAGCAATGCGGTTGAAGCATTTCGTTCAAACTTTATCCACCTTTGTGGTGGAAAGGATTTGCAGGGTTTTGTACAACATTTTCATATTTAGAATTTAAACAATGACACGTACTATCACCCGTTGGAGGTGCACATTGAACGTAGTTAGGTACGCTAAACAGCAAAGCCGTAAAATGTATGCTCGAGTGCGCCGCACGTGGCGAATCACCGGCCCTGTCAATCACTTTTGTTGTCTCTCTGGTTCTACACTGCTACAACTTTTTTGCAACTTTTGCACCGAACGAAACCCTGCCTGCCCGTGTACCTCTAATCGACTCTATAGTATGGTTTGGTAGTTTGCAGTTTGCTTCGTTAGCGTACGCAGCGATTAAATACACATTCAATCCGGCGAATCAATGTGCGCGCGACAAGCGGTAGAGTAGTGTACGGAAGCATAACAGTTTGAATAGAAAAAAAAGGGCTGCCCTCCCCCCCCACCCCGTGGCCCCATCCAATATATTTCGATGGTTCGATTTCATTTGTGCCCAGTGTGTGCTAATAGTTTCGACTAATTTCGCCAAACAGTGGCGGAAGTGATCAAGCAAGCGCGACGGGACGCTCGCTACGGCGACGTCTTGCTTAGTTTAGGTCCAACTACCAGAGCAGCGTCTGGCAGGGAAAGGGTACAGACGGACACACGCGTGTGTGCGAAGGGATGTCGGGGGGAAGTGGTGTGCGGTGGGACGCCGCTAGAGCATTGCACAGTCGTCACGGCTCGATGTTTGCCGGTTGCTAATTAGAACACCCGCCAGTGCGGTCGCAAACTGGCCAAAGCAACCGTGACAATGACTAGTCGGACGTCCCGGCGTGCGCTATATCTGGGTAATCTGCGTTGTGGCTGCGTCCTGGTGCTGGCCGCGGGCCGCCTGCTCGTCGTCCCCTTGCGGCACCGCCATCCACCGGTCGAGGATGCGCGGCCGGAACAGATCGTTGAAGGTGCTGCGGAACTGGCGGCTCATCGAGCAGTAGAGGATGAAGTTGATCGCGGAGTTGACCAGGGCGAGAACGTCCATCACGTCACCTGAAAATGAGATACGGTAAATGTGGTTGTAGTACACGCACGCATATAGGCTTAGTGGGATTGCTTAGGGGTCTGCCGTAGGGTTTGCTGTTTACGCCAAATGACAAGAACAAGGTGCACTGTGACTTATCTACATGTCTAACAAAACATGTGGATTATCAAAAACATCCTTATTGGAGCCAAATGGCGTACCAGAACATTATTACGGAAACAGTAGAAAACATCATCGCTGTAGAAATTGGTTGGAAAGTAAATTCAATGATTCGACGATCTGCTCCTTTCTAGGGTTTTACTTTCTTTTTCCATCTTATATGTAGTTGAAATACAAAACCTAAAGCACTTATAAATCGTTTCGTTTGTCGTTTGTCGTATACAAATCAAATACTAGAGCAGGTCCTCAGACTATTCGTGATAGGATCACGGCAAATACGAGTTGTTGCAGGAAAGTATAGATATTATAGTATTTTATAGTATTTGTTGCGAGTAGCAAACTCGCCAAACTTTAATAATAAACGGCGTTTTAGTCGTTGGTGCTTTATTTTAGACGAAGCTTAAAAGAAACCTCAAACTGCCCTGCATGCATGGTCCATGGCCATTCACCAACGTTCCGGTCGTCCCGAACGCACTCCTGTCCAAGAATCCCGAAACGAGCGCCCTCTAGTGGCAAATTCGCTTAACTATATGGTTCGTCTCTTGAATGCAGTCGAGGTTGAGCCGTAATTGTCATCGACTGAACTGTGCCGCGAGTGAGCTGTTCGAGATAATTGTTCTATGTATGTTTTTTGTATATTTTGGCAACACCGGCAGGGCTACGCAGTCCGTCGGATACGTAATAAATAAACAAATAAACAAATATCGATATTCCCTTTCCGGCTCCCGTCCTTGAACGATCGTGCCGTCACTTGCCATAAAGAGACAGTTTCAGTGTCGCACATAGTAAAGTATCTAACTTAATTTTTTCCCCTCATTTTGCATGATGTTTTGAACTCGTTTATACCTGTCCTAAGGTCCGACGTTGTTTCGAATCCCGTTCGAACTTATGCGTGATTCCCATACGCAGCGCTGACTATTCTGCTATGGTATGATACTAAGTGATAGAAAACCAAAGCACATGAGTACTTTCGTAGGTTTTGATCCCAAAAGAATTATTATGCTATATAAAAATGACATAAATACGAAATACGAAATGTGTTGAAAAAATGTAAAAAAAAAATAAATGGAAAATAAAATGAGATAATCATTTCAAAAGATTAGTAACAAATAACAAAATAAGTTTAAATGAAATGAAAATTTGATGAAAAACAGGTCTGGCTGTTCCATTTAGTTTTATTCCATCAAATTTATTCTACGCACTAACGTGAGTTTTTCAAGGCTGACTAAAAGTAAATTGGCCCGTCAAAAAGTAAATTCATCGTTCCATCTTTGAATCTACGAGTCTTGGTCTCCACGAGTTCTCTTCTATTGTAAAATGCTAGACAGCATTTATATGATACTTTCGTAACTTTTTATTCATTTATTTATTTGTTTCACTATAACAGGCTCTATGGCCTAATTGAGGGTTATCACATCGTACAAATACCATGACTAGGGATATTACTACGTCAACGTCTAAGAAAATTGCAAAGCGCAGCTCTAAAGTATTACACTTCCCAAGACAGGAGGCGGAGTCTATCCTTGAACCGCTCTATAGAGATCCGAAAGTCGAAAGCTTCAAATACAGGTTGAATCTGGCCGACATGCGGGTAATCGGGTACGACTGACCGGCACTAGAACGGAGCAGAGGTAATCGGAGAAAATCTCTGCTCCTAAGCGGGCGAGATGGTGCAGAGATGTTTACGCGGTATAGCAATGTCGCTGAATCGATTTTACTGTTGAGCAGACCGCCGATGAAGAAGCATAATTACATCATTAGATAGACACATTTACAGGTCACTGCGAATGAGATTTCAAGCATTTATCTCGATGAAGCCTATCAGCGGCCGTACAATTGAAATGAACAGACAATTATTACATTTCTTTCATTTTACCGCATTCTGGGTGTGTTGGATGGCCCCAATTATCTGAAATGGTGCAGATTTAAATTGACCTGCATTTCTTTAGATGAAACTCATTCTCAGCAGTTCAGAAAAGTAACTAGCTAACTAGGACTATTTTGTGATAGTTACAGGTGGTCGAATCTCGTTAATTGCTTTTCATCAATAATTCCTTTTTATTTAAGGGGCGCGAATAAGCGGCTACATAAGCATATTGATATTCTCAACAACCTAACCTAAAAATCTCTATTCAGTCGTTCAAAAATCGATTTAGTTTTGCACTGCAACTCCAATTTTTCTTGAAGTAAATTAATCAGTGAATATTATTCACTGCTTTTAATTAAAGGTGTTAATACTCGATTAAACTAGCGCATGCTTATTTCGTTTCCAAGTCATTACTTCAAACCGCCTCAGGCTCTCAAGTGAAATAGCTGCTGCATCTCACCAAGTTTTTCAAAAGCTGTAAACGATTGTGCTCATTAGAACTAGCAAGGGCGTACCGCTTTGTTTGAACAACAATTTGCATAATTTGAAAGCCCTAAACAAGCGCAAAAAAACATAATGATGAATAGATCGAGTGAAAATAGGATCCACAGCACTTTCCCGGCAACTCTACCCCTCAGAACGACCTGTTCTGGACCTTATTTCCAATTTATCATCACGTTCAAGGTCAGCCTTGGCGCTGCCGTGACATTGATTTATACTTTAGCAGATGGTGAAAGATTTAAAGTGAAGTTTAAAGATGCCCAACAGTATCTTTACACACACACATACATAGAGCGAATGTGGTAGAATTTTAATATTTTGAAGTAATGTTCAAATCATCGAAGTACAACGAAAACCATTGTAACCTGCAGATATACATTCGGTTTGGAATTAGAACAACCTTTCAAAACGGATCATTATGACTACTGTGCAACGCAAAAGCCAACAACCACGCGCCTGTCTGTGTTTGACCGCAGGGGATCGTTTTCAACCCCCGAGCTGGACCGGAATGTGAATCGATTGCCTCACTCAGCAGCGTTCGGATGAGGTTCTCCGATTCGAAAGGCACAGTTTGTTTACCCAAATATGATACACACAACTCGCAGCAGTACGCCGCAGCAGCTACAGGCGCTGTATTTATGCATAAATCTTGCGCTAATCATCCGCGTTCGCGTTTCATGCAAGTCCAATCACTTTTCATTACCCTGCGCGGCCGACGGTCGCCCCCGCTGCCCGCTGGCAAGCAGGCAAGCAGGGAGCAGAAATAACTCAAAAAATGATCAATACCTCTACCTGCTCTCCACTACCGGGGTGGCTTTGTGTTCGGTTTGCGGTGTAACATGAAAATGATTGCCCAATATATCAATGTAAATCGTTTGTTGATTTGAAGCAACAAAAAAAAAAAACCAAAAAGCCGGAGAGAGCATCGACTCGACTCGAAAGCGAGAACAGTTGAACAGCGCAAAAGGGTGCCGGATGATTTAGCGGGAGCGCGTGTTTCGATGCTACAAAGGATGCTGAAAAGGAAAGGACTCGGCCGCCTAATGGATGCCTGGCCTGACTAATGGTCGTGGTCGGAATGGGTCCGGAGCCTTTTTTTTGCGACTCGCCCACCCGTAACCCTGCTTCGCAACGCTGTCAAACATCGCTGAAAGTCCTCTATTTCATTCGCTCTCGGAGGGGTATATCCCGGGGCGAATTCGAGTTGTCGTCGAAACACTTCGCCGAGACGCACCCCTGTGACAAATAGCGCGTCGTTTACCTTTGTGTTCCCCATCCCCGCACTGGGCCCATCAGACATTTGTTGTGAAGGCATTTTTCACATCACTCACTGCAATTGACGGGCAAAAGTGTGCCTTGGGGAGGTGGCGGGTGTGGGACATTGCCGTCAGGTGCACACGTCACGGCACGGCGTGTACCTATCGTTAGGGAAGGCAAACTTTCTTCGACCTGTCTTCAACGTGAACGGGTCGCTCTTCCCCCCCCCCCCCCCCTCGGGCACACCAATCTGCGATATTGTTTTCCACCGAACAGTGGTGGAGGGTAGGCATGAATTCTTTATTGGCACGTTTGCCTTGGGGCATAAGGAAGGAAAATTGACACCGGGAGACGGTGCCGTTTGGGCCACTCACCGAGCTTGAGGTAGCAGTTGAAGAAAAAGTCCTTTTTCAGGACGGCGCTCAGCAGCCCGAGAATGCCCTGGGGGAACTCGGTGATGAGGAATAGGAGCAGCACCGCCAGCAGCATGCGCGTCGTCCGATCCGTCTGCTTCTCCTTGTCCGTCTGCTTGCCGCCCTTCGCGTCCACCACCCGTCCGTCCACGATCTGCTTCAGTCCGGTCGCCGTCCCTGTCAGCTGGCTGCGGCGCTGCTTCGCCTCCAGCAGGGCGCCGATCAGGCGCAGACTGAGGATGGTAAGGGCGATGCACGGGATCAGCTTGAACACGACGCTGTAGATCCAGAAGTTGACGTTCAGCAGGGCTGGATTATCGCGCACCAGCTGGGACGTGCCGAGCCGGTACAGCGTTACGTTGCGGCCCTGCGACACGTTCCCGATGGCGTCCGGCGTGAGCGCGTTGCCATCGCACCCGAGCAGCTCCACGTTCGACTGTATGCTGAAGGAGAGGTAGATCGGTACGGCCAGAAACGGGCAGACGACGTACGAGCTGAAGATCGCGACCAGCGTCTTGGACATGTCGCACCACTGCCGGTTGCGCTGCGGATAGGCGACCGCAATGTAGCGCCAGATGGCCAACGTCACCGTCAGCCAGATCGAGATGGTGTGGCAGATCTGGGCGAAGATCGAGTGGAACATGATGTACCAGGCCCAGCCGTACGTGAGGCGTTCCTCGCGCGACAGCCGCAAGTACGGGATCGAGTTGATCGCGTACGGCATGTAGTCGAGCATGACGAGCAGATCGGCGATCGCGAGCCCGGTCAGGATGGCGTTGGTCGGCGAACGCATCTCGCGCCGCGTCAGCACCACAATGTTGAGCGTGTTGGCGATGCTGCCAAAGATGCACACCAGCAGGCAGACGATCCCGTGCGCTTTGCCGTAGCTGAAATCGAACGAAAACAATGAAACACGCTGTATTTATATCGCTTGCATCTAACGCTTTCAAGGACGCTTCGGGGTGGTTGGCAAACAGAAAAGAAGTGGTATGGTGTTGGGTAATCAAGGCACAAATGATGTGCGTTTCCGTTGAGATCATATACTCCACAAAATCGGTTCGGTTAGTACAAATGGCGAGTGCCATGCATATTTGGTTCGGCTGGTGAAATGTTTACACTGGCCACTGACACCTGACCACGTTGCTAACCAGGCCAAATTATCATTGGAAGCACTATTTGCAAGAGTGCATTAGAAACAGAACTAAACACCATCGAGGACGGTGTGCGGAAGTTTGGTAAACATTCCAATGGCATTTTACTTTGATGATGTTGTGCCGTGACTTTGTAAGGTTTAGAGGCCTTGGGAATGGTGGTAAACGGTGTTAATCATTCAGTGACAGGTATTTTCCCTTGAGTTCCTGTGTTTGTTTGGGAACGTGTCCTACATTTTGTTTGATGTAGGGTTGGATGTTTTGGTCTGTCTGAATTGTTTATTTGCCTTTTAAATGAATTGCAATGCATGAATGTTGTTGTAAGTGTGTTGCACTTATGTATTTTGGGTGTGCATTTTTACACATTTAGTGGAATCAATCATTTGGTTAATATAGAAACATTGTTTGTTTCAAAGTAACTGTAACTTTTGTTTAAGAGACATTCATAGTAAGACTGTAATTAACAAACATTTACAGTAAATAAAAATAAAAACCGGCATATGTTAGTAGATGATAGTTTACTGGACATTTCATAATTTCATTTCAATTTTTCAGTGGATCTTTAATAAAACAAGAATTCATTCATTGGCCCCACCTAAGCATTTTTATTTCGATTGTCTTTAAGAAAATCTTTAATCCTTCAAGATAGTCTCAGAAAAGTCATTTACTTATCTTTTATGTAAATTAACTGTTTTTTATACGTTACGGTGCACGTCTAGGTGTAGTTATTTATTTGTTACTAAGCACTGGCCTGAAGGTTAAAATCTAACTTGTATGAATGAGCTTTCAATAAATACCATCAATAATAAGGCACTTGTCCTAGTAGTAAAGTACAAATAAGAAAAATTTAACACAGAATAGGCTATAGTTTTTCAAAGTACGAGCAGGCACATTGATTTTTACTTAAGCTTAGAAAAGCACGGTAAGTCGATATCTGTTTAAATTTTTTTAATTTTATTTTGATGATTTGTTACAAGAGTTTGATTTGAAAAATCATTGCACTGAATGTAGTAGTGATAGAACCCATTGTCCTGCTATACCATACAATAATTAAGGATTATTGAGCATTTTCTATGGGAATTACAAGCAATTCTCAACGGAAATTGGCTAGTCGTTTAACAGACACCAGCAGTAAAAAAGTTGGAAGGTGATGAAGCCTACGGTAGTCTTAATGGCGAGTTACGTGCATGTCACGGCACATTTAAGCCACACGGTTGCCAAAGAGCGTCGAATAACGACCGTTCCACGTGTGACGGTTGCCAATGGATTTTACTAAGACGCTCCACGCGCGGTGTCGTTTTCCAACCTGGAACTTTTTTTTTGGGGCAAGTTCCCACGACAGCAGGTACAGCTCATGTTACCGACGACTCCATGAGCGGTGTCGTGTTCTACGGATGGACCATCCATATCCGTAATCATCATAATAGAACATGATCGCACCAAGTGAGGACAGCTTTGAGACAAGCAATGCGCACCAATACTTATTAGAAATAAACGGGAGCCAGCAGAAGTCACGACGAAGTCCTAGCTTATCTGTTAAATAATACATATATTTTCTTAAAAACTTTCCCAGAACGATTTGAATGAGAATTATTGCAAGTTTTATTGACTGAAATATACACCAATACAGCGTGTATTTACACGTCAAATACGCCAAACGTCTAAACAAATATTTAGATTTTTTAATTCCTTGCAACAACATGTTGCGTCTGGAATCCCGAAGGACTTTTTCATACAATAGCAACAATGTTGCTAGATGAGCCTTGAATATTTAAGAAAAAGCCACGCTCTCACACGCTAATGCACTGCAAATTAAAAACGCATACAGCTGTCAGTCTAAGCGTTGTAGGAAGCTGTATTAGAGCAAACAAGTGACCGGTCAATTCAGTTAGCGAGGCATTGCTCCGTGAACGGAACATTCGGATGAAAATTGGTCCAATAATTGGTCTGACGTGTGCTGGGCGTGAAATACAGCCTTGTCAAGTCTTCAAAAACCATTACGCACCTGCTGCTGTAAATTGCTGTCTAAAAACAGTAGCAACAGCCAATTTACTGCCAGGTTGTATGACGAATAAAAGCAATGGCTGTTCGCTTGTTGTGCAACGGTGCGGAAGAAAACGTTCACTAAATTACGAGTCGCTCGTTAGCAGTGACGTGTGCGGTGTGAAGCATAACTATGGAAACGAATTTGCTTATCTTGCCGGTAGCTTCATTAGTGTTTGGGTTCGTTTGAAGTGAGCTGACATTGATTATTATGAACGTCTGATTTCCTCTCGTTTGTGAAATGTGTTGTCTGTAATGAAATTTTACAGTAATTGACTATTTACTACGTGCTATTTATAGCCTGTGATTATTAGCAACCATAAGGTGCAACACAAAAATCCAAATCGATTGTAAAACAGCTTTTTGAAATATCCTATCGATCGCAATAATACCATTCGATCAATACTTGTCAATGATAACAAAGTTTAGAAGTTAAATTTTTTTTGAATGATTTTGAATTTTATTATTACGTGTAAAAGTTATTTTAGTTGCCAATGGAGGCGCCTGGTCATTCACTTCAAATGGAGACGCCCAGTCTTTTTTAAATTTCTCCTTTAGTTTTTATCCTCGTAACAAGCGAATGGTCGGAATATGTGGAAGAGCCTAAATAAATTGACGTTCCAGAGGGTGGTTCAATCATTTTATGATCCACACAATGCGTGCCCGATACACCACTTGGCAGCACGCGCACTCGACACAATAGGCAACACGTGATCGTTTAGTATCGGTATCAGCTGTCACTAACAATATAAAAATCTGTCTCATCATTATTTCATTCTTTCGACAAACGTACTTAATAATAACGAAAATGTGTGTCTTCTCAAGCATCCTTTCCCGGACCGACCGTACCTTCTCTATAGAATGTCTGCTAAAACCATTACCAGAAAACCACTGAATGAGCCATCAACGAATTAATAGGAAACGTTCAATAGAATGTACCGCATTCGGGCAATAAATCATCCATGATAAGCTGCTCGAGCAGTGATTGTAAGCTAATAGAAATAAATGGAATAACCGAAGGTCATCTTGCCGTAGCGTGCTGGGCAGGTAGGGCACAAAAAAAAAAACACAGAACAAGCCAACGTCCAATTTATACGGCCCCAGCATCGGTGGGCCGTCTCCTTAGAAACCCCTCTGGCGGAAAATTGCTTACCTGGTGTGGAAATCGTCCAGCGCCTTGCCACAGTACAGCAGGTGTGTGGTCGTTGCGGTCGAGAGGTTCGCACCGTCGTCATCGCCGCCAAGCCCAATAGGCGGAGGCCCATCGGTGACATTTATTACAAATTCTCCCAATTCCGTCGAGCTCATTGTGCTGTGTTTTGATTAATATTACGCTTCGGTTGGTCACACGACTTACTGACGGCGGGTCGTACACACATACACCCACACACACACACACACCCTCACACAGAAACACTTTGGCACAGAGATTGTGCGCTCACTTTCGCCTCAATAGTAGCATTTTGCTTGCCGGTGCAATGGTGTTGCCATTCTACTGTAACGATATCTTATTTTGTTGGTGTCGATGGTTCTTTTTTCTCTCGCTGTCCCTTTAATTTTTTTCCAGACTCTTTACGACCATTCCGGGTGATAGGTGGAATGAAACAAAGTGGAAAAGAGAGAGAGTGAGAGAGAGAGAGAGAGAAGGGGGAGGGAGAATGAGAAGGAAAAGCAGCTTAGAGAGATGGTTCCGTAAGCTTCACACGGTTCTATTCCCTCTCAAATCGTTCGCATGATTTCACCGTCAAGCTTCCAATATTGGTTCCGGTCATGGATTATCGAGCTCGCGTTTGCTTGACCGTACCGACGATGGAAGCCGTGTTTGTCGGAATGTAGAACCATGATGGATTTATTTTTTTCTCTTTCCTTTTTCCACCCTCACACACACACACACACACACACACACACACACACACACACATACATATATGAGGAGTTGTGTACAGTTTTTGTGATCTTGACTTTAGTTGGCAGCCGAACCAGGACGAACTTCCGGAAGCAAAGGTCCTTCCGAATCGCTTTTATCACTTTACACTCGCTTCGGCAGACGAAGGATTTTCCGCTGTACGATTTGGTGACCGTGTTTTATCCATCCCCAACGCGTACGGCTTTCTTGAACACAGTTTGTACCCCCCACCCCCCCATCACCGGCTCTCCCGCTTTTCCCCACACGGACACTTGACCGTCCGCACCGTTTCCTTTCCGTTTCCGTCTCATGTGTCTTGGGGGAGCTATTTCTTTCACCACGAAAGCGGTGGCAAATGGCAAAATGGTGTGAAGAGAACGTGACGATGCTTTTAACTCTGTGTGCACACCGAGCTTGCTTTGGCGTACAGGAGTGGATGAAGGAACGTTGATGTAAATAGTCAGTGAAGTGAGTCGGTGTAAACAGGATTTCATTAGATCAAAATAGATACCTAAGGAAAAGGCGAGCCAGGAAATGAAAATTAAACAATGTGATCATGACGCTTCACACCGCTGCAGGCAGGCCGTGCAATCCCCGAAACTAGCACAGATTCCATGACTGTGCAAACTGTGCCGGGCGGTGGGCGATACACTCAACCCCCCCAGCACCGTCAACCCACCGTCATCAGCACGATGTGTGACGCATGAGAGTGATTCGATTTTTTCCCTTCTCCGGCACTCACCTTTCCAATCCGGCTCGAACCGCACCGTCGTGTTGCAGTTGAGATGGGCGAAAAGCGAAGAAAAGATTTCGATCAACCGGAAGGTAAAATAGATGGTAAATCAATTTTACATCGCCCTAGCGAAGGGCACACTGGGCTGAGAAGTTTGTTTATTCGGCGAAGAGTTTTGTGATGGTAAGGCGGTGGTTACCATTCGGGCGCAACTTTCTTCCGCTACGGCAAGCGGATTGCGCCCAGCGAAAGAAAGGACGGAAGGAAATGGTAATAATAATAACATAGCCCCAGTAGAACACGTCCCAAGGCGGATAAAGGCAGGGAAGGTTTTCTTAGTCTTTGGCGCATTTTTTGGGTGCCAACGTGTGTCGCGGATGTGCGAAAATTTGTTGTCTTGTTTGTCCGTGTACGAGAGAGAGAGAGAGAGAGAGAGTGTGTGTTTGTGCCGATTTTCGTATCAATATATTTTGAGAGGTGGATAGATGAAGCAAACGAGACGGTTCGCTTGATTATCGTACGCATGCCTTCTTCCGAGCAAGGTGAATCATTTTTTTTCTTATTTTCGTAGTAACGGCCAGGCCGTATTGCTAGGTGAATCAATTTTAATACCTAACGAACCTGGCACAGACCCGGTCGACTGCCCAGCCTGGGTGGCATTACAGCCAACTGTCAGCGTTTTGTGCCGCAGCAAAGTTGATAGGAAAGGTGCAAACATATGACTGGAACGTGATAAACCATCGATAGCTAGATTAATGATTCAGGCGTGAGTGAATTGCGAGGAATGTTTTGCCGCCATACAACTGACTAACGTAACTAAGAGAGCTAAGTTTTGTTTTTAAATACAATATTTATTATATTTTTGGTAAAATAAATATTTAAAAATTTTATCCTTTACACAGACTGTTGAATGATGTTTGCTGCTGTAGAATTTGCAAATAGTTTACTAGCTTCTTATATATTGACTGAGATTAGTATTTTAATCCACATATACCTTGGTATTTATTTAATATCAAGGTTTCTCGATTGATAAACCGTTGCTGTGTCTGTATCTAAGGCTCCTTGTTCTTTTGTGTGAGTGTGTTTTTAAACTCTCACACTGCAGCGCGTGCTGACTATAGCTAGAGGATTACAAGATGCTGTTACTCTTTTAGGACCAACAATAAAACTGAATAAGAAAAGTTTTATGTTTTCTGTTTGACCCCAATGTTGTATGAGAAGAATGTGTTAGAAGCATTTTAATTTACAGAAAATAAGTATAGCAAATACTGTTTTCTAACTCATTTGATTTGAAAGAAATACGTGAAATGTTTTAATGAAAAAGGCGATATTATCCAGGTGAAGACATACTTTTTAATTGTTTTGGATAACTTTACTAGTAAATTACAGTAATTTAACGAATTACACGGTTCTCGAGTTACGCGAATTGGAAAGTTGATAGCTCCATGGGTAAATTGTACTGAGTTGACTCCTAAATTGTCAAATGGAATATAATTTGAATTTTCGACAAAATTTTAAACTAACGAAAATATTAAGCTTACACTTAAATTCGGTGCAAATCCATTGAAATAAGTAATGAACAACCTGAATATATTATTTACAACTTACGAGGATATTCGAGTTGCGTGGTTTTCTGTGGAAGGCGCATTTCGCGTTACGTGAGAAATTACTGTATGTTATTACAAATTACATTATTAAATGCAAGATGTAAAAATATTTAAATTTCTTTAATGGAGACGCCCAGTGATTTCTCATAAATTTGGTAAATCCGTTTTTTCTGTTGGAGTTTAATTTAAAGACTTAGTGAGAGTTTTGATGTTTCACTGCAAAACTCTATCCCTCCGAAGCCTTTTTTTTATTAATATGACAAGGGATGGGATCAGTAGTTTCATGTCATATTACCATAATAAAAAGGAAAAAGTTATAGAGCGTCCTAGAACCCTTTTATTATCTCCATTATTTCCTTTCCTAATGCGCTCCATACGCACGTACCCATGCCTTTCGAACGGGATTACTTCTGTTCCCATTACAGTAAGGTGAAATCATCCCATGTGGTTTTCCGGGGCATCTGGGTAAGCACAAAACCCCATCACCATCAAGGAACAGCCGCCACTTCAGAGCACGACGGCATCCCAGTTCACCCTTTCGAACCGACCCGTGAAAGTGGAATGTGTTTTATCCCAAGTGTGCTCTTGATTATCTGTCCAATCACCCGCGAAACCGTTCCCACCCTGTTCCCGGCTGCGCAGAGATGGTGACTTTAGCATGCATTTTTTTCATGCTTCTTGCGAACGGAATCAAATTTGCACTGAATCATTCTCCAAGCTAGACGGAAAGGGATTGCATATTTTCCTCATCATGCAGCGTAAACCGCATCAGGGGGGAATTCAATTTCTTAGCTTATTCGCCGCTCAAAATGCCTAGTGTTACCGCTCGTAATGGTTTCGACCTAAAAGTTTCATCAAAAAGTGATACACCAGGCGAAAGAGCGGCGCTCGGTCGCGTCGTCCGCAATTATTTTCATCCAGCATAGCCGTGGAACAACTAATCCTTCGAGCATTAGGCAGGGATTGGTGAGGCCGATGGGTTGGAAGGTTGGCGCGATGGAGATGGGTGCAAAGACGAGCCGGAGTAAAGTTCCGTGTCCTATCGCCAACAGCAGTAGAGCATCAGCACCGGCGGCATCGGTTTCATCGGCATGTGAACCGAAACTCGAGACATCACGGTGCCGTTTACATAATTAAGAGAATATTCTTCGTTCAGCCGTGCAGAATGATTGGAAAGTTTAGAATTGAATTATTTTCAATTAACTTGCGTTGTTTCGTCCTTGCGCCGAGATGGCACACGAGCAATGGCAAGGCATCGGTCCACGTTTCATTGGGCGCAGCAGTGAATTTGGGTGTACGTACACGTTCGCTATTTTACGCTTCAATGTTTCTACAGCGAAGCCGAAGTTCGACGGGATTGTGTGTTTTTTTGTTTTGTGTGCGGCTTTTAGTAGCAAACGAGCAATAGCGATGTCTAACGAGCGAGGGTGAAAACAAAAATCAATCAACCATAAACGGACATGAAGGGTCCTTGCCGCTGTCCGGTTTGGGCGTGCAGGTTCGTTTGAAAAACAAGTTCTGGCAGTGGTGCTCGTGGTGCTACAATTTAGCTCGGCATTCACCTGTTCGCGCACATCGTTACGGTGAACGCTTTGAACGCAAAAAAAAATAAAGAAAGAAATGGCAGACTAGTGAAGTAAACAAAAAAAATCTGTAGCCTTTTTTGCCTAATGGTCATTTTGCTGAAGCTACCAACACAAGACGCTGCGCATACTGGAGGAAAAGAAAGACCAGCAAGACCGTTTGATTCGGCAGCGATTGAATGGTATGGAAATGAGAGGCGAACAAGCAACTTGCTGACACTTTTTCTTCCTTTGCACCACTTTCAATCAACGACTCGCCCGAACGATGAATACTGCGCTCATCAGCACGGTGTGAAGTAGATTAGACACTGGTGTTCGCACAATTTGCCCGCACAAATGAACAGATTTAAATTAATTCGCAGAAAAAGGGCCAACTTTCGGTGCGAGCGCTTGTTGGTTAAATTAATCAACCCTAATAAGCGATTGTTCAAACTTCCTCGAAACCAAGGCGTGCGTTTTGAGCAGTGAGCAGTGCAAACTCGTGCGATAATTATCGTTGGTAAAATGTTAAGGTAAGCTTGCGTTGGAGGCCTTCTTACTTTCACCCAGCTTCCCCAAAACGGTGATGGCGATGTTGCTGATTAAACACGAAACAAGAAACACTTTTTTTTACGGGGAAAATGGTAAAGTTAAATGAACACATCTTCAACGGTACGGTTTGTGAGAGATCAAAAGAGATTTTGTGGGTTCAAAGGGTTGGATAATTTAGCAAATTGAAGTAACGGTTTGGGAGTGTGTATGGTCTGGAAGTGGATGTGGGCAAACAGAACATGTAAGTTGTTTTTTTTTTGTAATTTACTCTCCGTTTGCAATATGAATCGTTAGGTATGCTTATGTGAACATTATTTTAGTTACACAACTCGTTCAAATGTTAAAAATAGTAACGGTGTTTTTGTTATTTTCTTTTACTTCTAGAAGCTACTCATTAATTAAACATACAGTTAGTTAGTTACAGTAATATTTATTTATAGTTTCTTTAGAATTACATTTGTGAATTAAAATTGGTTCTAGACTTTTGTTTTTTACACAATGTGATGGATATTTAAATGTATATATGTGTCATGATAATATCATGAACAATTATTTAAATACACAAATATATAGGAGCTACACCTTATTTTCACCAGAAATACTTTAACTTATACTACAAAGTATTTGACAGTTATTCGAATCCGCTATGTTTACAGGCTATTTGATATTTGCAAAGCATTTTGAAATAAGGTTTTTGCAGTTTCTTTTAATTTGGTTAATGGGTGGCTCAGTGGTGTTATGGAAATGGCGTAGGCCTGTTCACAGACCGCCCTCCCCCCATATGGGTATATAAAATATAAAAAATGCTTAAAGCATATTTGGCCAAGTAGACCTTGACCTTACCAGGGTTGTTGTGCCACCCAAGGACGTAGAATTAAAGTAAGAAATACAAAAATAAACAAACACAAATAGTGTAAAAATAGAACAAATGTAATTTTAAGTTTAAGGTTAGCCGCAATCGTGATACATTCTTATGGTTGTAACACACTGTTGTATCTGAATCTATCTTACCAATAAGTCACATCATGCGTCTAAACACATTTTACAGAAATATCATACATAATTATTTTTTGTTTATTCGGTAGTAACGGTCAGGCCGTATTGCTAATATATAATTAATTATTATATAACAGAATTCAACGCCTATTTAGACGCTCTCGACTTTGGGATCACTTCAAAGAGGTTCAAGGATACACTCCGCCTCATGCCGTGGCCTGTGTAATACTTTAGAGCCGCGCTTTACAATTAGACGTTGACGTAGTAATGTCTGTACTCATGGTGTTCGATGTGATTTTAAACTCTCAATTAGGCCATGGAGCCCGTTGTAGTGAACAAACTAAATAAATAAATAAGTAATGTATAATTAAATCATAACATTTTTCTTCAAATAAACAAATAATAATATTTTTCTTTTTAATTGAGAGCTACGGCCAGTCAACTTTGCTGGCGTTCAATTTACACGTGTTGTGAGTAAATTATTCATCGCAGTGATCTCCAACCTATGAAGCAACTAGGAGAGGGTTAGAGTTTGATAATTTAGACAGTTGTTTTAATTATCAAGCACCGCTTATAGCAAAACAATGGGAAAGGAAAAGAGGCGAATGTTAGCCGCCAAAAACGGCCAAAGTCTCTATAAAAGTAAAAAAAATGGGAAAGGAATAGGCATATTGTTTTTGAATAAAACAGCTTTTAAGCGTCCACGAGGTGAAGAAAACATCGTTTATCCTTATAGAATAAAAATAATCTTCATTGTTAGGACGACATTTGCTTGGCTCTCTTGGCTTTTCGCACTTACTAAAGACTGTAAACGTAATTATACAGAAATGCCGGCTGTCCGTTATCTTGCGGCTTTTCAAAAACTCTTTAATCCACGCCATGGCACACGGTGTACATACAGCCCAGCAAAATCCAATAAGACACCGTGGCGGCCATGATGGCTTAATTTGTACGAGCTTTAGAAAATCTCCTCGTTTGTGTGTGTGTGTGTGTGCCGTTGCCTGGCGTGACACGACTTTATCTGTGACATATTGGCCAACAAGATTTTTCCCAAGCCCGCAACAATCGCAACCGAGAGCAAACAGCCGCAGCGGCACATAATCTTGCTTTATCGTGCCACACAAAAGCCACGCCGGGTCGGTTTAAAGAGCACCAAAGGCACCGCGTCGTGGTCGTGGTCGCTGTCGCGTAGAATGAGGTTAGCGTGATGCTGGTACTGGTTCTTGTAAGCCCAATTCTCTCGTGTCGCCTGCAGCCATCACCATGCTCTGGCAAACATCGCACAAGCGCCGGGCGCGCTTCTTTTCCCTTCTTTTCTTTCCCCGGCCGCGATTCTGCATACTAAGCGAAGAAAGCTGCACCGCAGAATGTGTGTACTTAAGGGGTTTTGTTTGCACCTCCGTGTGATACGGCCGGCACCGCAAAGCTGTTCCAGGTGCTCATTTTCCCAGCATTTGAGGGCTAGAGAACTTAACGAAATAACTTAACGAAAGAATCGGTCACGGCCATCGGCCCCGGGATGCATATCATCCTACCACCTACACCATCAAATGGTGCGAAACCGATCGACCGAATGACGATTTTAGCGGATGGGGAGGGAGTAAATAATTCATGGAAAAACAGTAAAACCCTTTTCTGCAAAACCATTACGCCGGTGTGGTAATGCCGTTTCGCGAAGCTATTATGTTGGGGAAAAAACCGCATACCAACAGCTATTTTCCATCCGCAGGCTCAACACCGAAACTCAACCACTTAACCACAAAAAAAGCAAGAGCAAAGATAAAACTTATGGTTGTTATGGTTGACGGTAAGCGGCAAGCAAAAAAAAAAAGGCCATAACCACGAAAAATCTCGGTACCACAGCTACCGAATGTGCTTCGGGCTACAGGAAATTGTGGTCCCTCTTCTTGGCTTGGCTGAAAGTATATCTATGCAAACCATAAAAACAAACTTTGACCGTTTCGCGGTGATCACGGCGCGCCCATTCCCGTGCAGCCAAAGGGCCAAATGTCAGTGTCGGACGCGAATAAAGCCACACAACTATGCCCCATCAAACGTAATCCATCACCGCTGGAAACGGTCCATCCATGATAACTTTTATTTTAATTTCCGGTCGTACCGGACTCGCACCATTCATCAAATATGGAGAAACGCCGGAGAAACACAGTCGGACAGTCGCATCGTGAGGATGGTACAACCGGGATCCGGTCCGGTTCGGAGCGAAGCGAAGCGTACCGCTGCTGGGCGACACAACTGTCGGTAATGGATTAATATTGCGCGAATACTCGCAACGAAGTTGGCAGTGCTGCACGGGATTGGCAGAGGCTTCACGAAGCTTCAGTAAACAAGCTCTCAATCATCGGGACCTCCTGACCTCAAGCTCCAGCCAAACCGGCGAGGCTATTCCGGGCAGTCACCGCCTTTTCGACGTCCTTGGCAAATGAAAAGCAGACAAGCATTTCAATCGCTCCATGGGCAGTGAGTGGAATATTTGGTGAAATGTGTTTTTTCAAATGAATGAAAAAAAAAGTAAAAAGCATAGTTCCGTTTCCGTGCCTCTCCCCGGGGCGAAGGCTCCGTAAGGTTTTTCCTAGCGATGTTTTCATCTACCTCATCTTCCAAGCGGCTTCGGCTTACACCGATGGAAAGAATTTGATTACACATTTTGCAGCATAAACTTTGCTTATCAACATTCCATTCGCACGCGAGCAGGCCATGATTTGGACCAGACAGAGAGACAGATCCGAGTGAGAAAGAAAGAGAGAACGAGAGAAAGAGAGAGAGAGAGAGAGAGAGAGAGAGAGAGAGAGCGGGACAGGGTTGAGAAGAAATTATTTTCGTTTGATTTGCCGGTTGCTGTTTCACGTTCTCGTTTACGGCAGCTTCAATTGATTGTTCAACTGAGCTGGATGGGAAATTGGTGGAAAAATTGCTTGCCGTTGGTTTGGAAGGTTTTCGTTCGCTCCTGGCCTTTTGATCTTGTTTCCCCCGCTTGTTGGATGTTATGAAAATGGATTATTTTCTGACGAAGCAGAGAGAGAGAGGGTGAGAGAGAGAGAGAGAGAGGGAGAGAGAGAGGGTGAGAGTGTGTATGAGGAGGTGCGCTTTGATGAACTGCACCTTTTTGTGCAAATCGTGTGTTTTTTTTTCTTCTTCTTCTGTTTCACTGCTTTGTTTCTGTAGCCTTTTCATTTAATCATAGCTAGAAGTTCCGATGAGCCGAAATAATTACACATAAACATTGCATAATCTCGGTTCTACCATGAAGAAAAGAGGCTAAAAAGTGTGCAGCTTCGAGAGTAATTTGATTTAAAAGCTTTTTTCCCCAATGGGATGCTGAGAAATTGAGTAAAAAAAACGAATTTGATTCTTGTTTGATTGCTGTAGCTTTATATCAAAACCCTCTCCCTCCCCTCCTCTCCTCCCCCCCGCCTCTCTAAGCACATCCCACTGTGTCATTTGAACCGTTTTTCAGGGGCCACAGAAAAGGCCTCTCCATTCGATTTATGTGTTTGTAAATATTTGATGTATCTATTTTCGAAAAAGGTTTCCATCACTGTCCCCTTTGTGTTTGCCTTTTCCCTAATGCTCGGTTTAGGATTTCGGCGTTGATCCCTTTCGGGCGAAAACAATGCCTGCCCAATTGTTTCCTCTCACACAGACACAGCGACCTACACACCCCGGCCATACCGGAGGGCTTGAGCAAGCGCTGCAAATAATGGTTTTTGGGATGACAATTCTGTATGCTTATCATACACGCTGAGGGCTGAGCCAAACATGCCCCAAAATCCCTCCCCCATAAACAGGGGAAAGCCGACAGTCAGCGTTCCCCCCACCCTCGTTGATCACTCGTGCCACTCCTCCTCCCCGTGAGCACCATAGCTGTTTTTGCATTTCGATAACGGCACAGCACAATGTGAGGTTATGCATGGCGCACTCAGCTCGCCAAAGCCAGTCACAACCAGCATTACGGGTATGCTAATTGCCCTAAGATAAAGTATTCCCCCCCCCCCTAATCACCCCTTTTTCCATCTGTTAGTGATACACGATAAAACCTTTATTACACGTCCATCAGCGGATATAGGCCGATGGCCGCTTGTTTGTCGCGCTGGATTATGGTTCGCTTCATAACCGGACTGTATTGGATTCCAAACGCTAGAGCCCTCTGTAACTGTTGAATGTACAAGAGGGAGAAAAAAACAACCGTTCAACATTGTTCCACTAAGTTGACTAGATAAATGGTAACCGATAAAAGTGCGAAAGAGATGCGACGGTCAGGTGTGATAAGAAGGAAAATGGCACACTATTATGGAAGGTATATGCATGGCGAGGCACTCACTATTATGGAAGATATATGCATGGCGAGGCACGCGAAGGCAAAAGGTTATTGATGGAAAAAGAGGTGATTAAAATGTTATGCGTTGCTTTTGAAAGGTTCATAGCTACTTTTTCATATTTTGTCTTCATCATTAAAAAAGGAATAAAATCACTATCGATTTTGTGGTCTAGTTCTTTAGTACACAGTTTAATTAATTGCCTGTACATGAACATAAATGTACTTTAGGCGGTTGAAATAGTGTAACATAAAACAAGCAAATATTTTATTTTTCCAGTATGAAATATCCGCACGTTTTGCTATCCAATTTAATATTGCAATCTTATTTGTTTAAATTTATCTTGTTCTATTGAATTGTAAACTGTAATACCACTCAAATAAAATCACGAACAAAAGACAAAAAATTAAATATTCGAAAAAGCACATAACCACTTTCATACGCCATTCACATACTGGTACGCATTAATTCCACCACGAACTGTTGCATGTATGCTGTAGTTACACTCGATATTTTCATCAATCATAATTTCATGAGCCCATCAAGATAAAAGATTGGTATAGTCCGTAAATGTATGACTAATGTAAGTTTTTCATGTCGAAAAGGTAAGCAAACACCAATGTCGGACTGCCTCAAACACGATTGGGCCATTATTATGTGTACTTCTTAGCATTCTTAGTCTTTGGAAAACAACATAGAAATAATCTTAGATGATGTAACTAGCTTAAAATGTCCTTTCAGATGCTTCAGAATATTTTGCCAACGTTGCTACTCTTACAATTTGATTCACTTTTGGTACATTTACACTAGTTTAATTTTTTATATTTGTTTAGTTTAAGATGCATTGACAGTTTAACCAAATAAATCCTTTGTTCCTATCAATGTGACTTTGAACTATGTGGATAAGTGAATATGAATAAAGCAGACCCTGCATGACCTTTAAAGCTGGTGATTAGCGATAGCTGTGATTTTTTTTTATTCGGTAGTAACGGCCAGGCCGTATTGCTACAGCGATAGCTGTGATTAAACGTGCTCAAATGTTGGTACAATTCATTTACCAAAAGTTAAAACCTTATCCACCTTGTGCTAGTCTGATATAAAAGGACTGAAAGCATTCTCAGGCAAAGTCTTGAAGGGATTCTGCGATGTTGAAAGACAGTCATTATCTTTTGATCATTTGCGGGCTGCACTTCTTAAGCGTTCGACCATTGGAATGGTTCAACCATTAATTGTATATAAATTAAATTAACTTATGTGTTCACCCAGAACTCGCCACAGAAGCAGATTTTTGGTTACAATGTACTGCCCTTTACTTTTTTTTTTACTTTGCTTAAAATTTCTAATTTCATCTACAAAAATGGTTCCGTTATCGAATGAATTGATTTTATTATAAGATTTCTGAAATTAACGATGGCTAAAAAGTAGTTAAACCATGCCATACTTTTTATTTGGAAAGGTCTGTTAAGAAACCATCCAATGAAATGTTCAACCTTTCGGTTTTTCATACTAACAAGCCTATAAAAAAACATTTAATCCTCTTGGGGTCAATCAGCATGCCCGGTACGGTACCGTGTTAAAAAATTAAAGTTAATCTCTTTTTGACAAGGAACCAATCTCATCCATCGGGGCTGTCCGGGCACACTCTTTGACAGATTGTGGTAGCAAACCGATCCGCAATCGTCGATAACGAATGAAACTCGCAAAAGGTGCACCAAACCACCGTGCCCGTTCATCATTTTCCATTTTCCTTCGCACCGTCCACTTTGCAAGCCATATTGTTACACACACACTGTTGAGCCCTCTGCAAAGCGCGACCCACATCATCCGTCGTGTGTGGGCGGCTGCTCGCACAAAGTTCGTCCCTTGCCGGGTGCCGACTCTTTGAGCCGTATAATTGAGTGCGGTTAGTGAGTGCGTGCGTGCGTGCGTGCTTGCTACTGCTGCTGCTGCTGCTGCTTTCCGGGCGCACTAAGGTCCCCCCCGCTGGACGATGTTTAACAAATAGGTCGACTAAAGGGACCAGACAATAGACCCCTGAGCATCGTGGCTCCAAAGTCCCTTTCCACCCCCGCACAACACTTTCGACCCCCACACCCCCACCCACCCAAGTAGACGATGGAGCAGATGAGGTGCAGCGCAAAATAAACTTCACATTCGAGCGTTCGCATTAACGACTCCGTGCGACGTGGGTCGTGATCTGAGCTGAGATTGCACCAAAAGCAGGAAGAAAACAAAGCGGGTGGCCAACGAGAACACATGCATGCGCACAGGACGGCAAGAGCAGCAACAACAAAAAATAAACGGCACATTTAAATCCATACGCTTGCTGTTCCATTTGCGAAATGGCCTCCGTATGAATGAATGGGACCGGGGGACCGTTACAGGACTCTTCGGCACCTGCA
>KB671654.1:445025-457122 GCA_000349105.1 Anopheles epiroticus
GGCTGTTTTTGCATGTTTTGTAAGTTTTTACTTTTTTGAAATTATTCCGGCCTCTTGTACCATTCATCGGTGGTCTTCCACATACCCTTCTCATACACACCCCCCCCCCCCAACACACATTCATAACTGTGTTTGTATGTGAGTGTGGTGTGCAGGATTGCCGACCATCTTCAGGGATTCATTTTTCACCGTTCACCTACCATCCAACTTTAATGAACGCTATTGTTCTGTTTTAACATAATGTTTCTCACCGAGCGGTGTGCTGGAGCCCGGTAGCCCCACTGGCACTGGTGGTCTTGGCCCTGAATGAGCGCCCCGGCATGGGCTTCTTAGCTTAGACTCGTTTCCCTCCCTCTGCCACGCTGGCACTGCAGCTCCTGCTAACGCTATAATCCATCCGCATACGTGCGACCGTGCCACATTTCTTGCAGGCCTGCTTCGGCTCACACGCTTCATTTTTTATTTCGTATTATTATTCCACCGCCTTAATGAATGCACGCTCCGGTCGAACCTGGTGCCGTTTGCCGCGTCGACCGATAGCAAAATTTACCATAGGAAATATATATATATCACTGGCACCAGAGGGATGCGTTGGGGGGAAAGCGTTGGTTGAGAGCGAATGGAAAGCAATAGGGAGGAAAAAAGATAAACACATCCGATAGCAACGAGTGGTGGGTGGGTTGCAGAGTAGGTGGCGCAGGGGAGGGAAGGGGGGAGTGGGAGTGTTAGCTGTTGAAAAATTCCTACCCAGCTGGGGTACGAGTGTTAGGGATGACCGTGAGCGGGGTTGGCCGTGGTTATCAGCTCCTTTTGTGCTTCGGCCCGGCCCGTGCTCAGCAAACATGTAGCATCCCGTTCCGGCACGCTTCGAGGGCGCACAAAAAGGAATTGCACAAGTACCCGCTCACCGTGCAGCGTCCGCCGTATCGGGCCGCCCGCCGTGGCCGCTCTTCTTCCAGTTGAGCATTTGAATCAAATTTGTTCTGTCCGTGTAGTGTGGTGTGACTTGATAGCAAATGTACTTGCCGAACCCGGGGTTGTTTGGGCTGCAACACGGTGCGTTTTTCTCGTTGGTTTGCTGGTTTGGTTTTTGACGAAATGTAATGACCTCAATAGTGCTGTGATTTTGGACGGGCAGCACTGTAAAGCATTTTTTGTTTGTTCCTTAGTAACGGGTAGGCTTGATGCATGAATTCATTTCACGATACTTTTTGGAATTGGAACACTGTCTGCTTGCAGCTTATCACAAATCAGTTTCTATCTTTTCCTTATTCGACGTATTTATGAGCAGAGTTTTCAACTACAAACGCATACCGCTTGGGTTTTGTATCACGAACTGCTTCAAATTCTGGACGTTTTTCGTAAATTCACTGAGTTATTTTGTTGCGATGACATTCTACAATTCGGAGGAGAAAAGAGTGGACCAAATAACACTTTGGCCTTACCGTTCCAGTACAGTTTGTTGAGAAAGACCACTGATTTTCGCATAATCATTAGCAGCACTTGTATTTATAAATTCACTGCTCGGTGAAAATTTCATCTCTCTTTCTTTCCTCTCTCTAATAGTGAAATACTTAATACTAATACGAATACTTTTACAAAAGTTTCTCCTGCTCATAACTGAACCATATTGGAAAGAAAACGATGCTCAAAATAGGTAAGCAAATACTAACGATACAAGATAGTTTTCTTGGCTCAGTTTCCTTTTTTTTTTGGCTAGATGTAGATAACCCATTTGGCGGGAAAAAAGTATGTCTCATTAAAAGCAAACGTACTTTAAAATAAGTGTTTATAGTTAAAAGCGTTTTCTGTTTCTCATTCAAAGAAAAATGTTTTACAGGAGATTATGAAGGATGCTTTCAATTTCTACAACAAATTCTTCTTCCTCCTACTTACATTATTTATCTCAGAATTATCTGAGATTAAAATTATAATGTTAGGACAAAAATGAATTTTCAATACACATCGCGGCGTTATTATCGTTTCACATGTATCTTGCATATAATACTCTCTAGTAGCTGTTTGCTCGTTTGGTACAAACATCGAGTGCACAGTTCCAACAATATTGAACGTTTTCTCACTTGAAGACGTTAATGGAGAAGATTGGGATAAATTTTGCATGGCAAAGTCATAATAATTGAAGTAGTCGTTGAATCTACTAGGTTCATCCCGTTTCGTTCTCTAACGAAACTGGTCCAATTCCTTTTCAAAAATGGGATAGAATTTTTTTTTCACTACTTCATTGATATATCTATAGATAATTGATGTAGGTGGGAAAATGCTTAAAACATAAAAAGTACCACCGTCTCACACAATGAATTGTTGACAAATAAATAATCTGTATTTCGCTTGTTACTGTTTTGAGTAAAAAAAATGAGGATACTTTTAAAACAAGTAAAAAAGATAGATAAATTATATAGAAATTGTATGTTTATGCAAAATGCGTTCCCTAGTTTTCAAGAAAATGAAGAGACTAAAAGAAACTCAAAGAGCAAGAAAAAACCTACATAAATTTTCTTAAATTTCGTGGCAGACCATCAAAACCACTATTGACACATTTACCACGTAAAATAACCGTCGTACATAAAATCAATTAAATCGTTTCCAGCACCAAAAACCCGTGTATCAAACAGACAGCAATCAAACGTTGTAGCGAATGCAACGGCTGGATGGCAATAGAAACCCTGAAGAACAAACAAAAATTCTCCTTTCGAAAAAGTTCAAACAGTAATTGTGGTTCCACTTGAATGGAATCTCCGATCGAGAAAATCCATCGGAAAAAACCGTTCCTTTCGTTTGAATTTAATCCCCGTAGAGTGAATTAAGCGTGAGTTTGAGAAAAAGGGCTTGCGAGCCCCCATTACCAATTTAACGTGCTGTATTTAAAGAGGATAAGCAGGACGAAGCAAACGCCGGTTATAATGACAAAGTGGAGAATCTCGCAAGCCGGTAGGCTTCGGTCTATGTCCCAAAGCCATTGCTTGGAATGTAAATTTGCGATTACGCTACATTTTTCATGAGGAATTAAGGTGGCCGAAAATCTGCAAAGTGAAGGAAACTGACGGCATATAAAATGCTCAAACTGTTCTTCCCTGTTTTCTGGATTAATCTTCCTGATTCGACTAAGCTCACCGCTTTTCTAAACAGCAAAAAGACTTAACCGAAAACCAATCTTTTAATCCCATGAAATGATTTTTCGGTCTGAAATGATTTTCTATTCCATAAATTGTGTTTTCTTCCCAAATTAAAAGTCTTGAGACTTTGTCTTTGTCTTTGTGTCTTTTCTTGTCCAACCATGACAGCCAGCGCGTCAGTTTTATCGGGTGACAGGTGCCACAAAATGCAACAAGTCCGGCCCCGCTACTCTCGGTCACATCGTAAAAATTCAGCACACACACACGCATACCACACACGCACACAGGACATAAAATCAAGTCACGCTTATGCTCGGCTTTACGGCTGATCGATCGATTGCCGCCAAAGAAACTATAAGATCGATTCCGCACCGCACAGTCTTTAACGATTAATTACACCGCTTAAGCACCACTGTCATCCACTCTTCTGCCATAAGGAAAGGGAGTCTTTTCCCCTCGGTTCCACTTCCGGTTACTTTCCCTTCCACTCAACGAAACGAACGATTATACAAATTTCTCACACCCACCCATGTACGTGACGAACGGAACGCGTGAGGGAAATGTGCAAAGCATTCCAAAAATAGTTTCCCTCCCCCACACACACACACATACGCACACTTATACGGACCACAAAACCCACAATAACTTATAGCGGATAATCATCATATTCCAAAATGTTTCCTCCACTCTGGCCACACCGCGATGCTGGTTTCCGAGAGGGGGGTGGGGGGGGGGAGAGGATCGATCGTAAAAAAATGCAGGTCCCACACAGACCACATGGAGTTGGGCAACACCGAAAAAAAGAGATACGATGGCAGAAGAAAAATAAACTATCACTGGCGACGCACCACAGCGCACGGACGAGTTTTTCGCGGCTTTTCCCACTGCTACACGGTTTTCGAACGCGCTACACTCTACGAATCGCACACACCATCCTTGCGGGACCGATGCTCACGGTCAACTGTTTCCATCTGGTGGCCCGCGAACGGTCGGTCTTTCGACTGCTCGGGTCTACGCTCCTGGCTCGGATGGCATGCGCCTGCGTGTAACGCTGGATGGAATTGGCGGCAACCCGAGCCGTCCCAGCAAGCAAAGGAAAGGCGCAAATATGCGACTGCAAGAAAAAAAAAAAAAAACGGTGCAACTTATGTTTCAACGGCGCGCTGGAGTGGAAGCGCGTGGCGCGTTGTGATCGTGTCCGGCCAGGAGTGGAAGGGACGTGCGCCTGTTGGACTGTTTATGTTCGATACTGGAAAGTGTTTACCAAAACCCCCGGGCGCTGCGGGAGACCTTACCGAAATTGAGACCTCACGAGAGTTGGCACAGAAAACAAGCAGAAGAGACATAAACACAAGTGCAAACTCACCCTTCAATCTACGACCCGGCGATGGCGCTTCGCCGCGCGCGAAAAACGCGATCTGACACTTTACCACACGTTGGAAAATCTTCCAAAAACGCGTCTCACGGTTAAGCCGGCGTTTCGATTCCTCTCCGAGACGAGAGTGAGAGAAGGAACAGTGTGGGGGCAGATTTTCCTTCTACACTCCATCCTCACAAGCTCAAATTGCACCACCACACAAAGGAAAAGCACACGTCACGGCAAGCGCTTTCCGGGCGCGGTAAGAGATTGGCGGATAAACCGCGACGCGCACACACAAATTCCTCCGCGGGATTGATTGATATTTCCTTTTCACCCTGAGAAGGGGGGAAATGGGAGGAGGGGGAACCTGCTTCGGGTGGGTCCGGGTGTATCGTGTCCGCTTACGCTGCCGGCGCGCCTTTGTCGGCGGTGAAAGAGTTGACACATTCGAGGCGTGCTGATCATTAAGGCTTTTGCCGGGTGATTTAAGTGAAGCGCAAACGAAGGCAAGACATTTGCAATCAAACCGGATCCTGGAAAAAGGTGCTCCGTCTCGCTGCCGGTGCGATGTGATATCTTTATCGCCCTGTCGAACAAAGCGTTTGCGGGTTTTCTTACCCGTATTTTTGTTGTGTGTGTGCAATCAGTCGCTGCTTGTTGTGCTTCATACAATCCCGATAGAAGATAAGAGAGTTTCTTTGTCTTATCTATGTGTGTGTGTGTGTGTGTGTGTGTGTGAGTTGAAAACAATTAAAAACCAAGAATTTTCGCATCAAGATAGCAGATATCGAGCCTTTGATTCGTTTGCCTTTGCTGGCTGGGTTTCTCGAGCTGGGTGTGGGTGGCGAAACATTTGTGGGTAAACGCAGACCATTTGCCAGCCCCGGCATAACTTTTCCTGTCCAAAGCATCAAAGCATTACCGTCAGCCCCTTTTTGAAATGTCGGTAGGAAGAGACCTAGTGATGGCACTATTGTACCAAATCTACTACGTTCGTTCCCTACCTAGCATCGAACGATCGCACCTACGTTTCAATAAAATAGTAAATATATTTTTTTTTGCATTTAAATGTTGTTTTATCAAGTTTGATGCGTTTGTTTTTCAACTCCGGTCTGCTTCATATTGGAAATCGAGCAAAGCTTAAAGCAGTTAAGCAAAGGGTTAACGATTGTTGAATGAACATTGATAACTCTTTTCCAGACTTGGGGCATTTATATTGTGCTGTTTTTTCTCACTTTGGCGATTGTTTTTTAAATGCAGGGATATCGAAGCGTTGCCGAGATGGCTAAAGATCCAAAAGTCTGTGGACATGAAGAGTAATTAGTCTAGCACAGGCGTCTCCACACTTTTCGAAACGTGGACCGCAACGCTTTAAAATTACAATTCTGAGGTAAGTGGTTCTTCTGGTAATTCTGGTGGTAAAGTCATCTTATAAGGATATAATTCCATCATTGGCTTGTCTAATGATATGAATATTTTAAGGCAAATGTTAAATATATTTCATTAAAAATGGGTTGAAAACTTTATTTTAACACAATTTTCGAAAAAGTCAAAAAACGACAAGCTAGCGCATTTTTGGCCTCTTACGGGCAGTAGTTTGGAAACGTTTGCCTTAGATTAATATTTTTATACATTATCGCAATCTATTGAAAGCTTTCGGAAGCTGTCAGAATACTATTGTCTTCCATAGTCGATTATCGTAACATTTATATTATGTTTCATTGTTTTGCGATGCTTAAAAATATGGAAAGCTATTATTTATCGCTTGTTTTTGCAAGACTACTAATTGTTCCAAAATGATCAATTATAATTGTTTATCACAGTTGTAGAACAACACACGGGTTTTTATATCCTTTTTAGGAACGCCATTACACAAAAAATAGTTTTTTTTGTCCAGTTTTACATAAAAAAGGATTCCTTGTGCGTTAGTTCGCCTTTTTTATCCTTTTTTCTTCATCCTAAACTCACTACGGTGCTAACTGGTCCGAATCATGTTCCAAGGTTTGTACACCGAATGTCGATTAGTCGACATTAGGAGCAGTAGCGGCAGCGGCTGTCGGTGTAACCACAGTTTATTTACAACAATAGTATTTCCTTTTTTTCCTGTTTTATTCGGTGGTAATGGCTTGATTATGTAGTACGTTGCTTGGGTACGTTGGTTTGCTTTTGGAGCAAACTGCCTTAGAGGTGAATGTTAGCCTGTTGGCACAAAGTCTTGGCCAGCAAATGCATGATGCGCTTCGGTGGAGAAGTCGAACCGGGGCTCACCCGTGGGACACCGAAATCTCGTAAGTGAATTGAAGTGAATTGAAGTACGATACTAGGTACGATCAGAACTGACTTGCTGTCAGTTCTGAGAGCTTTATTTACTTTTTTTTTATTTTTTTTATTTTTGCATTTGTCTTAAGGTATTTTTATGCTGACTTGTGTTCTACGCTTATTAGCGCTTTCTGTCTATATCTATTGCACAAGTTGTTGGTTTGGGTCACCGTGTGTTTGGGTTAATTTTTTAGTTTTCTTTATATGATTAACTTTGCATGGATTTTTGCATAGCTTTGCATCTACGACCTGGTGGCTTAAACCGTATAGCATGTTTGCATGCTACAGTTGCTTTTACCTTCATTATTGAACAATATCTACCCTCTAGATTATGCTTTAAATTATTTTAATTCTGTTTCATCCTTTTACGTTTCTTAACATTTTATCAAAAATTATCTTTTCCAGCCTTTTTAAGAGAATATTTCATTTTTCTGTTCTTTTTTTTATGAACCACACATTGAGTGAAAATGTAGGTAAAACAATACCATACCGCTGTGAAACACGTAATTTTCCATTGAAGTATGAAACCGTTCAATAAAAACAGGTCCCACACCATTCCGAAAAAAATGGTATTTTCCCATCACTAAATCATCTACCCAAAATTTAACCTACTAGAACGGCACAAGAAGACGAACGTAAAAAGACGCCTCTGCCAGGGAAAACAGCCCGACCGACCGACCGACCGAGAGTTCTGTATAATTGTTCAAATATTTTTGCGAAGCTTAGTTTTGATTGAACCTTGAAATATAAATAACAACAAACGCTCGACACTCCACCCCCGTCTGGTGGGATGGTCCTTCAGCTTTACGGCTTCTTTGCAAAGACAAAAGCTGCTGGGACAGATGAAGCGATGCGATAAGGCAAAAATAGGTAGAGAAAATAATGGCGCTTTTCATTATCATTTTCTGATCGTTCGCGGTGGGTACCTTTCCTTCGATCTTTGCCTTTCTTTATCTTTCTTTAATCTCATCAATCGGGAGGTGAATGGAATTTGGCCGAAAATAAATCACTCGTCAACCGTTGGAAGGCTGAACTGAACAAGCAGATGCGCCACTTTTTAAACTTTGATTCATGTTACAATGGTAGGGGCCTCCCTCGCGCTATGTTTTCCATTCTGTTTACAAGTGATACAAAACACTGTGGGTGTTTGGAATTCGCGCACCATGGTGAGCCCCACCCACCGACAAACACTCACTATTATTATAAAAATAATAAACGCACGCAAAACCGTCTTACAGTCTCGGGATCCGTGCAAACCGTATCCGCCCAGGCCCTGGACCTGACAGGAACAATTGGAATTGCACGTTTCAGGATGGCGATCTGGCTGGCAACTAAAAATAGTTGCACGTGGCGGTAGGAAACAGAGTTCGTCATAGTTCGGTCATGACTAACCATGAAGCGGCAGTCTTCTTGTGTGTATGTCGTTTTTTTCGCATGGGCGAAACTACAATGTAGCGAAGAAGCGGAGAATTTCCATAAATTCCACTATTTGGCTGCGGGTTAGCGGTACTATGTGATAATCATTAATGATGACGGTTATTAGTGGTGGTGGAATGTTTCTTTACGGGTGTTAGGTTCTAAGGAACGATTATTTCACGTTACACGTGGGCTGTCGGGGCAGTCGAGGCTTGGCAGGGAATGAATATTTATTCCGAGTTTATTGGATTTGCTATCTAGTCCATCAAATGGTTTACCGCTACGAGTAAGGGCAAAAATTATCCGAGGAAAACGAAATGGGCCATGGGCCAAATATGAAGAACTAGTCTAATAATAAGGTAGAGCATAATTTGTAAAAAAGATTCAATTAATATCTCTTTACTTTGATTTGTTTAATTTCAAATGTACTAAACAAATTTGCTTAACAAAATTAAGCTACATTTTTTTTATCAAATATAATTGCAAAAAACATTCTATCTCGCCTGGTGTTCTCTTACACCGAAATTTGGGCCTTAGATTTATATGTTTATATAACACATAAGGAGTGTTTATCACTGTGCCACACAGAGGACGAAAATGAGAACAAACCATCGATTCGTGAAATCGTGAGATCGATTACAAAAATAAGGAAATTGTTCAAAAATGCTGAAACCTGTAGTAAAATAGTTCAAAAACGTTCACCCACAAGCAAAGTTGTGAAAACGAAAACCCACCACCTATTATTACTAGTTTTCAATTCATTCAAAGAAAATATACTGTCTTAAAGAGTACATATAACTCTAGAAATATATTGATCAAAGGACGAAAACATATAAAATAGTACACACTTAACAATTGGTGGTCTTTCAAGGTTTGGAGCATGATGTGAAAATCAAAGAGTGCCATGTGTTGCGATAGCTATAGTTTGTTCGATGGCCGGTCGACGTGAGAAGTAGACGAGAACGCAATGTCGCTGTGGGAGCATATAAATCGAACTGCTGAAGCAAGGGCAGTGAATGCAGCAAACCGGTGACGAATAATTGTTGGGTTATAATTTGCCTGTCGTTAAAGAGTTAAATGCCTAGAAACAAGAGGTGAGCATCGCAGGAAGATAATTTGGACTGCCTGAGTCCCATCGGAAAAGGTGTATTTAGATCGTTTAGGTTCCAACCATAATTGAAACTTTTTTAAAAGATGATGTCAAAGCGGAAATCTTTCACAATTCTTAGCAATATGGCTATAGCTAGCGCTTGAAGGAATCGTATAAAAACATGAACCACGTCTCAAATGTTTAAGCTGTCCATAAATCGAACCAGAACGGTACATTAAAGCAACACCATACAAAATGGGCGAAAATGAAACACGAAAACCCCTAGATCGTTCTGCGTTGCTGTTCCGAACCATGCCGCGAAAGATCAATGGACAAATAAAGGCAATAATTATATAAATAACCATCGATGGGAACGAAAAAACGACACAAAAATTCTCCCCCAATCAATAGCAACCGAAATAATGGAAGAGCGAAACCTTTTCTGGTGGAATAATGGCTTTTTCGCTATGGTCATTAGCTATCGAAGCTCGCTGAAACGTTCTCAATAATCAATTCCACGACAGTGGAGCAGCGAAAATACAGAAGAAACAGCGGGCAGAAAGTTGTATGCTGGTGCTTCCCGCTAAACTGATAAACATTTTGACTATTTTGCAAACCAAAAGAAAGAAGAAAGTATGTACAACGCATTTTGTGTAACGACTTGAGCCAAGTAAAAAAAAGGGGGCACGTCAGCAATCTGCAAATGGGTATTCAATAAACCAAGAGCATTTAGGAAAAGTCGTTCCAGCACCGACGTGGATTACATATCAACTTTGACCGGCTCTTACACAGTGCCCACACCCTCGCCGTATTAAGCCGTGGTGAGAAAGCCCTCGCTTCTAAAGTTACTGCAAACAAGTACACTTTTCATGAATCCCATTTGCATACTCAATGTACTAGGCCTTCCTGTTCCCCAAACCAGTCGGACGACGGCGAACAACGATGAACAAGTGCCCGTCCACCAAATGCCACGTGTTGCGTTTACCAACTGTCGACAAAATTTGAAAGATCACCCGCGTCAGTCTCTCATAAATCATAAATCGGTTCGTTTCCCTCCCTCCTGTCCTTTCCACACACCTGACCATGTGACGCCGTTGTGCTTTCGGTTAACTTGAAGTCTTTTCTTGTCCTTGACTCTTTGCAAGCATCTGTAAGCAGCGTGCAACAACGGCACGGATGACGTTAGACTTTGGCGCGGTGTGTGACTGATTTCGCTTAAACCGCACCTGTGGATCGACGGTGAAGAGTGGCAAGCAGCAAAAAAGGGCGAACTGTACGCACCCACAAGCGTACGGTGGGTGGCACACTTTTAACCTTTCTCGCTACACGCACGAACCCATTCTTGTCAAATCGATGGCAATAATGGTGAGTTGTGGAATGGTTTGTTTTGCCTTTCGGGTGCTTTGCCACGGCCCATTCCATCTCACCTTGCTCGATTGGATCGTGGAGCAACGCGTCGTGTTATTGTAGCATTGGCGAACGGCGCTCGGAATATCATCAGGTGTCTCGAAAAGGTTACCGGGTCGGTGTGCTACCGTTAGTGCACACACCCGAAACGAAATAAACACCGTAAATCTTGCGCTTACCCTTATTGCTAACCCGATAAGTTTCCCCCGGCTGTACCTAACAGGAGAGAGAAAGATAGAACGGGAATCCGGTGGAAAACCCCTCTACTGTCTCGCTTCCTTGTGTGGCGTTCCAGATTACAGATTTACATGTTTAAGTAGCATTGGTAGCAGTACAGGCAGGCAGGAACTACATTCAAAACTATACACCCATTGGTCTACACGGGGAAACATGGACATGGGGAAAGACGAGCCGAGTGGGAAACGCAGCGCATGGGTATAAATTAGATAATTTATGGTTCCCCAAACCATGTGGCCGCGGTTGCGCTGATCGTTCCGCTTGCAGGGTAATTTGAGCACGGTAAGCTTAAATTAATTACCACGCGTGCGTAGATTATGCTAAACAGGGTTTTGATGCTCTAGTCGATACTCGGGTAAGGTCGGATTACAGCGCAAATGAGAGCGGACCGATTGCAACTGACACACCTGGGAAGCGGGCAGGTCGTGAAATGGCAGGCCATATCTTCATCATCTGTATTATTATTAACTGTCACAAAGCATAATGGGTGGATCTTGGTATGAGTGGTGATTTATTCAACACATCGCAACGGAACAGATTGGTTTGTTTCCGGGATGTTGTTGGGAAAGTGTTTGACAAATATCGTCTTTTAGCAACACGTTGATTTGTTAAAACATAGCAATATTTTTCTGTTGTTAAATTAAATATTACGATATTATTCAGTTCAATGAGATAATAGAAATAGATAAATATAAATAGCTTACAGTGCAGGAAAGCTAATAGTGAATATGATGGATTCTAATAACTACTTTATAGAACAGAGCAGGACCCAAAAATTCGATTTAGCAAGATATAAGAGAGAAAAGGTGCCTTTAACCCCATCTCAGCGATTTTTTTTTGGACTATCTTTTAAGCAAAAACTCTATAACATATTCTTCGAAACCAACAAACTCATATTAGATCGCTCAAGTGCTAAAGTAGTAAAGAAAAAAAGACACTTGAATTTCAAACATCATTTGAGTTTGTTTTCATATTTAGATGCAGTAGATGTTATTCTACGTTAGATTGAATTTTGTAAGTTCCTATTTAAGGATTTTTGGTTTCTATTGGAATTTATAAGTGTAATTGTAGTCCAAATGAACAGGCAAGTGTATTTTTCTTTCTTTTTTTATTCGGTAGTAACGGCCAGGCCGT
>KB671654.1:457132-475847 GCA_000349105.1 Anopheles epiroticus
AGCTGTATTGCTAACCCGATAAGTTTCCCCCGGCTGTACCTTACAGGAGAGAGAGAGAGAAAGATAGAACGGGAATCCGGTGGAAAACCCCTCTACTGTCTCGCATCCTTGTGTGGCGTTCCAGATTACAGATTTACATGTTTAAGCAGCATTGGTAGCAGTACAGGCAGGCAGGAACTACATTCAAAACTATACACCCATTGGTCTACACGGGGTAACATGGACATGGGGAAAGACGAGCCGAGTGGGAAACGAAGCGCATGGGTATAAATTAGATAATTTATGGTTCCCCAAACCATGTGGCCGCGGTTGCGCTGATCGTTCCGCTTGCAGGGTAATTTGAGCACGGTAAGCTTAAATTAATTACCACGCGTGCGTAGATTATGCTAAACAGGGTTTTGATGCTCTAGTCGATACTCGGGTAAGGTCGGATTACAGCGCAAATGAGAGCGGACCGATTGCAACTGACACACCTGGGAAGCGGGCAGGTCGTGAAATGGCAGGCCATATCTTCATCATCTGTATTATTATTAACTGTCACAAAGCATAATGGGTGGATCTTGGTATGAGTGGTGATTTATTCAACACATCGCAACGGAACAGATTGGTTTGTTTCCGGGATGTTGTTGGGAAAGTGTTTGACAAATATCGTCTTTTAGCAACACGTTGATTTGTTAAAACATAGCAATATTTTTCTGTTGTTAAATTAAATATTACGATATTATTCAGTTCAATGAGATAATAGAAATAGATAAATATAAATAGCTTACAGTGCAGGAAAGCTAATAGTGAATATGATGGATTCTAATAACTACTTTATAGAACAGAGCAGGACCCAAAAATTCGATTTAGCAAGATATAAGAGAGAAAAGGTGCCTTTAACCCCATCTCAGCGATTTTTTTTTGGACTATCTTTTAAGCAAAAACTCTATAACATATTCTTCGAAACCAACAAACTCATATTAGATCGCTCAAGTGCTAAAGTAGTAAAGAAAAAAAGACACTTGAATTTCAAACATCATTTGAGTTTGTTTTCATATTTAGATGCAGTAGATGTTATTCTACGTTAGATTGAATTTTGTAAGTTCCTATTTAAGGATTTTTGGTTTCTATTGGAATTTATAAGTGTAATTGTAGTCCAAATGAACAGGCAAGTGTATTTTTCTTTCTTTTTTTATTCGGTAGTAACGGCCAGGCCGTATTGCTATATGTTTCCTTCTGTAATCTACTAATAGTAGATCTTCTGACCTTCGTCAAGATAATTGTTATACAAGATTCATAGCTACAGTTAGCTTTGAGAAATAGTTACCTTCTTTCAGCCACCGAAATGGCACAATAAATTGACTTAATCGTCGGTAGGATGCCGATATTCCTTATCGACAGCACACAAAGCGATTTTTCTTCCGATAGCGGTACCAATGTGTCATTATTAACTGGACTAGATAAATGAACGGCCAAGGTCAGTAAAGAGATCGATAGTTTCTGAAAAAGAGTTGGAAATAAAATACATATAGCTGTAACCTGTGTGAAAAATATGTTTGGTTTGATAATTTATTTGATTCTATTTTGCACAACCCGTAGATTTAGCTCCTAGGTTTGTCAATACATTCGCAACACTTTTATCGCACCAGTATTAAATTTGAATAATTTTTTCCATTATCTCCATCATCGGGTTTTGTGCTCAATGAAATTGATTCCGGATAGGTAATATATTTTAAATGACTTTACTAAAATCTCCAACCAACAGAATATCGTTACGTAACATGATCGACAATTTTATAATAGGTTTGGTTTGGCCTTTACCACGTTTGTGCATGTTCACCATTTGGATAGGTCGGTATTGAATTTAACGAACTGTCTTTCTTGACTGGGACGAAACAAGTGGATTTGGAGTTCTATGGGACAGATTTATCGTTCTAACGATTACACTCCAAGCTTATGAGCTGACAAGACGGTGATTTGCAGATTGTTACAGTTCCATTGAGCCTGTCTAGCTTTTTTTTCGTTTTATTTACACCGTTTCGTACTCTCAGTTTGATCTCTATTAAGATTTTGCAATGTCATGTGATACTAAATAAAATTATCACCATGACTTTTGTCATTCGCTATTTTCGTTGCTACACAGATTTGTTCGTTCCGAATCCATTTTATCGACATGTTCCATGCACAAAATGTAATTCATGTAACGATCTTCTGAAGGAAAGGGAATTTTGAATGTAAAAAACAGATCGTTCTAGCGATCCTCAATACCGGTAAAGTTTACACGTTGAAAAATATAAGGCCAGACCGTATTCTTACGAAGAAAAAATTAAAACAGTTTAAAATTATGATGGACTATACCAGAGTTAAATGGTACTTGAACTACGCAAATCCAAAAAAAAAAACATCCAAAAATACTTGTTACTTTTCGATGCGAAAATTAAGACATTTGGCAAATTTAAAAACACAAGGAATGAAACTTTGTGTTTGAATCATAGTTGTAATTTGTATTTTTTAATTTAAACATGATTTGTCTCGCGAACATAACACAACACAAACCTCAAACTCATTCTAAGCCCTCATTTCGTAATTCGTAACTCTAACAACACGACAAGGTCCTGTTAACACATAAACGCAACAGGACAAACGGTAAGGAAGAAAAATAGAACAATTTAGATCGAATAATAAAAGACAAATAAGATAAGGAAAACGAAACAAAGTGGCACATAAATAGAGAACAGCAACAGAAACATTAAAACAGGTGACAAGAATAGAGAGGTGAACAAAAAGAAGAACAAGACATTGAGAAATAAAAAGGTTACGCAAGTGATTGCGTATGGTTGAAATCCGTATAAACTATAGAAATAATTTTCGTTCCTGCGGAATAATATAAATATTTCCCTTTCTGAAGAATTTTGAACAGAACTATAAGGCCTAATCACACTCACTCATAAGACGCTTATTTATTTCTCATTTTAATGTTAAATTAGGTTGAGTTATTGTTAGTCCTAAGAATGTAAAAACCGTTTACTTTGAAGCACTTAGAATGTTCCAGATACGTTTCTTTGCATTTAAAAATTCATCTTTTAATTCAGTTTTCTGTTCATGTCTTCATTATTTAAGAAACAAACTAATATCTCGTGTACTGTTTCAACAAAGTTACACACTATTGCATTGTTTTCAACTGTGTCGAGAGCTCAGTATATTAGTCGCTTCATTTGTCTGCAGTCAATCGTTTGTCTATAACGTAAACCCAAACAAAGTTTGATTAAACACGCTTCTGTTGCAAAAAACTATCTCACAAAGGAAATGAAATGAACGGTAGCTACGCGCATCTCATCCTTCCCTCTCGAACAAAACCCAATAAACAAACTAAAGTGTAGCGATAAAATCCAATGATTAGAAACTTCCATCAAACCAACTACACGGATCACCGACAACGGGAATTAGTGTATTAAATCGATTTTTGCTGTTTTTCCTTACTTTTCTATTACCGAAAATGAAATGGCATAAATCCCACTCACACGCGCTTTGTGTGGCCCACGAGCAGCTTCCGGCCTAAACTAACAGCATAAGGCCAACGTCTAGCAGATTGTGCTTCACGTCCTGCGTCCGCTCGAGGACACGGCGGCAAACGGAAGTGAAATTAGGAAATCAATACCCCCGCGTGAAAATGGCCTTTTTTGTCATTGCTGTCGGTGAGTGCTGCTTTGCTGACCGTTTGCTCCTATTTTTTTGTGTGTGCAGACCGCGACCGTTTCCCGCCACCGTCCCCGCTCAACTATCGCAAAACATGAAATCGAACTTTATCATTCGACGCCGTGAACGAGACGAGACGCGTTCCAACGGGAAAAAAAGCTACTGTGCCGCCAAAAGCCTACACCCGGCGTCACCGCTTAACCAATGGGGAGAAAACAAAATTAGGAAACATAATGCTAATCAAAGTCATCCATCCGGCAAGCCGCGCTCGCCGGTTCGGTTGCTCTCGAACAAAACAATACTCATCGATAGAACGTGTGCGCGAGCTGTGTAATTAATCATTGTCATAAAAAGCTCCACCACCGATGTGGTGTAAAAGTGGTTGCCTTTCGGCATGAACAGTAGGCGCCGGTGCGAACTAATTATTTAACGCTCAACGGTTCTGCGAAACGATGGTTCGTTAAGTCTTGATGCTTCATCAACGTTGAATGCTTTTGAATGGTAAGTGGTTAAAGTGCGTTAAAGGCCAACGCCAATGCACCCACCCTTCACTGTATTGACTGTTTCAAGTGGTTGAAGTATTGTAGGCGGGGTGGTGGAAATGATTTGCACCATCCTTTGGTTATTCATTATAATTATCATTTAAACACTTTGCTTCCGCTTGTTAATGCGAGGAATTATAGTTTACAAGGAAAATTCATCTCGTTGATTGGTCCATTAAATTTATTACATTGTTCCCTACACTGTAATCTTCGGATTGCAATCAAAACAGATATGAAGAAACTTTTTTCATTTTAATCGAAATACTTCCTTTAAGATCCTTTCACTTCTTTTCCATTATTTTCATGCTGTGCTCTTTATCGTGACGATGAACCCTTCCATTTATCTTCCATGAAGTCATCCCTCTGTAAGAAGAAGGACACAAAAAACACCCACACACACACACTCTTTATATTCTCTTGATTAATGATCAGCTTTTTCGTTCCACAGACGCTGCATCATCAATTCTAGGTTTATAGGGAAATGGGGTAAACCTGCAAGGTAGGAAGCACAAGGGCTAAACATTTGCATTTTTGAGGAGAAAAGAAGATTAACTGCGCAAAAAAGTGTATCACATTGCTTGCGGTTTTTTTTTACCGAATGAAAAAGTATAAAGTGTAGGAAAAAATAATACTATCAATTAAAGCGTAACACGAAAAGCGTGTGAACAATGGCAAGAGATAAGGATAGTAGCACGAAACAATAAGAGCATCAAGGAGAAACACCCTCAAGACCTTTCAACTTAGCATGTATTTGATAGGTTTAAAAAAATAAGTACAAAAGTTTAGCTACAGAAGATACTTTATTGAAAATATAAATACAATTTGTCAAACAAAAAAAAAGAAGCCCTTCATTCAAGGGTCATAGAGGCCGGGTGGAAAAAGCAAGCATGATTTATGCATAGAGAAAGGATTTATTTTGCAATTCTATTGTAAAATAACGAGCCTGCAAATAAAACAACAAAATGTATTCAAAAACCAATCTGAACTGTACTGCCAATATCATTTTTTTCCACTCAAGGGATTAAAGAAGTTTCTTGATTTCCAACAAATAGAATTTCAGTAGATATTTGAAACAAATATTAGATAATAAGTTTAGAGAATTCTTATGAAGTGTCTACTTGGTCGTAAACGTGCAGCCAAGGGTAGCCGTTTTTGTAAATCCCCAAAGGTGGTTCAAGGTGGGGCAAGAAACTTCTTTTCCCTAGTCTGAGCATATAGCGAAAATCACATTTATGAGTATAGTTTTTTCTTCTTTATTTTTTAACAAGAAGTTCATTTAAATAATTCACTTTTGTAATTCATTTGTGCATAATAAAGTCTGGCCGCCCTAACGCATACTAAAAACACCCTTTTTCTGAGAACCACAAGAAAGAATATTCATTTGCAAGAGGATTAAGTACTCTTTGAGCTGAAATTTGGAAATTCTTTGGTATACATATTTAATTTTCATTAGACACTGAAGTCCCTTCAAAGCCTTTGGCGGCTGTTGGAGTGTCTGAAGCTGTCCGAAGTAGTCCTTGTCTGCCGATTTATTATCCCGTTCTTATTGGCGTACAAAACCTTTTCGTTTTTATTCTCTTTTTTGGTGTTGTTTAATTAAGTTTTGATTTTTTGCTTTTTTTATAAATAGTTTTCAGCACAAAGTGTGCTCTTAAACGACTCTTAACTCTTAATAAAAATCCAAACGTAAATCCAACAAAAAAAATCTGTAAACATGATATAATCTATAAACTCTAAAAAAGTTGATTCTTAATAGGTAAATTAACTGTAACATAAATTTACTTACCACGTACGTTCCCTCAAACTATCTTAATAATATGAGGTGGTTTATGTTTTCATCTATGACCTCCTTCATATTTTTTTAATGCTAGATAATATAGGTATCAAGTTCCAAGATCTTATAAGTGAAGTTCAACCCTTGGTTTTGTTTATGTAAAGGCATTGGCTAAGCTTTTTTCCATACAAAATAACCGCAGGGTTTTTTAATTTGGCTTACATGGAACCACTCACAATATTCGCACAAAACCAGCCACATTACCCTTCAGCCACAGACTTGATAGAATTAAGACACAGCGTTTTATCCTGTTGAAAAACAACCTGCTGGTGCTGTTCGGGGTTTTCATTGCCACAAGGTAGACCTTCTCCTTTAAAATGATCAAATACACATCCATACTTTCAAAATTGACTTCGATGTGAACAGGAGGAATTAGAAAAAATGCTACGAAAAAGTTGACTGCGGAGATGTTTAGAGGTGTATATTTACTTTGTCTATTTTAGAATAATGTCTACCCTGTTCGGTGAATTAAGTCAATCCGTGCATGAGTTTGCTATGATTTGGTCAACTGGTCTTCAAATTAAAGTCATATTTGCTCACTTTCAGATGTTCGAATTTTGGTACCGATTGCCAACTGTTGAATAGATGGTACTGCGCCTCATTCCGCATGATTGACTTTCCAGCAATGGGCAAGCGTAGTCTCAGATAGCCAAAACAGCTAAAGGTCTTGGTAGGCCTTGACCAACAATTGTTATTGAGCCGAATAACAAGAAAAAGAGCTATTTACCCTTGAGGGTACAGGCTGACTGCGGCTATCTACTTCCAGCCCTTTGTGATACGTTGACCTTCCAGAAGAATTCTTTTAATACGGTATACAGTGGCCAGATGGCACCCAAGAGACTCCGCAAATTGTTTTCCTGCGTCAAGCTGACTGAACATGACACATTTTCATTGTTTACACAATTTGACAGCTTCAGGCCTAGAGGCTATAAAATTTTCAACGTAATACGACAAGAACAAAGCTTTGGTACTGAAAGAAGGAGCTGAACGATAGCATGTAAGACATGGTAAAACATCTGTCGCTACACAAATTGGTTTGATTTTTTTCTATATGTTTGTTTTTAGTGCTGTAAAAAATAAATATTTTATGCGATAAGGTTTTTTTTTTGTTTTTAGATTTCAGATTAAACAAAACAGCAACTATGAAAAAAATAAAATTGAAACAGCAAATCCAAGAACATTCGGTAAACATTTGTACTCCAGAGTGGAATCATGCCTCCATTGCGACTACGGCTCTGAAAATGTGATTCGTATTTTGACATAATAACGGAACCGACTTCGGCCAATCCGAATGATTCCGAATGGCTCGGATGAGGCTAAATGATTCCGAATGAGTCCCATGTTTGCAGAAGGCGTCCAAATGATTCCTGATTAGTTCGAATGAGTCTGAAAGGTAACGACGGATGCTTTGCAAGCTTTGTCTGGCGATGTCCGCGATTGTGGAACCTATTTGTCTTTGTCCTCTCCTTGAGTGTCCTCTTTCTATAATTTTTCTAAGGTTTTTTTTCCATTGTTTCTTTTTTTGTTTAATTGTTTTTTTCTTTGCTTTCTTAATTGCTTTTCTTTTCTTCCTTTCGCTTATGTATGGTAACTTCTTATCCTTTGTTTAGTTGTGTTTTATCTGTCAGATATGGTCTGACAGGAACTATTAGTTACAGTGTTTTTGATAAGTCTAGGATTAGATTTGAGTTTATTTAACTTAAGGCCCACAAAGCAACCAACAGAATTATAAAACAATAATAACATAAAAGAAAACAAGAAATGACATAGAAACCATATATAAATGAAGAATCTATAAAGAATTATAAAATATCTAATAGCATATAAATTGGGATCCAAAAAGACGGCAACAAACTTGGTGGATTATCATATTTGGTGGGTTACAGTGGGTACAGTGGGTTTTTTCGTAAAGAGGTTACAAAAAGCTCCAAGCCGTTTGGCATCGTCCAATATTGTCACCAATATATCTTGAGCCTTCTAGAAGCATCGTAATGTTGTGCTGTTAAAGTGGATTTAAAATAAAACCATTTCCATTGCTCCTCACGTTCTCTTGCGTACACACACACGCACGTACGCAGTACCCCACTAGACCGTGTGAGGCAATGCGACAAAAAAGCAAAGCTCTTTATTCCTTTTTGCAGCTGTAATTGAGTCGTCATTCCGTGGAACTCTGTACGGTGCGGTAGCACATTGAAATTGATTTACCCAATCGTTGCCCGTCGGTTTTCCAACCGTTTCGTCGCCTTTCCCGCCAAGTTCGGCGGAATTTGCTGTTACAACATGTATGCAGCCAGCAGCCGGCACACTCCGTCATGGATACATGTATACAACATCCGACAACCGACACCCACACGGGCGCACCTTAAACGCACGGGTCCTTTCCGTCTTGATTAGCGGTGCCTGCCCGGCTCGCACCGTTAACCTGTTAAGCCACCCGTGTGATAAGCTACGCACACATAATGGGCCGACTGGGCTGGATCCTTCTCGGAATGGGGCACCCCAAAAGCGGGTTCATCCATCGCAGCATCCGTCACTGGTTATGTCGTGTGCCAGAAACACGACCTTTCCCGACTTACCCTTCCTCCGAGAGCGTTCCTCCGACCCGGTTCGGGTTTCAAGTACCGTTAATGTAATGTACCCCTTCGCTCAGGGTTGAATGTCTCCTCGAACGTTAAAAAGCCATCCTTTCGGGGGTGGGCGAGCGCTGGTGAAAGCCCTCTCCTTCTGCTGCAGTACGTATCCCCGTACGTCTCACTTGAACACCGGCCGTGTATGTGGCCGGATGGTCCTCTTAAAGCTCAAGGACGATTATTAAACGACTTGTATCTTTCGTCCGGATGCCATTTCCTTTCGCACTTTCGCTATTCGAGGGAACACACACACACACACACACGTGAGGCCGTTTTCTTTTACCAAAACCCTGAGCTCCCACGCCCGGCTCGCCTTCGTTTCGCTCAGTTATTGAACCCATCAATCACCGGAACCTTAGAAGACAATTGATTAGCTTCCAAATCCAATACGACTCATTGCTCTCCAACGCATGGTAGCAGCTCCACCGGCAGCAGCAGCGCACACAGACCATTGTACAAGCTGTGCTCTAAATTGACCCAGTTTTATTGAGTGTTTCCGGCCCCCGGGACCCAGACCTGGCCTGGCCAGCTATCAAGTGTCGCAATTACACTCTTACACATTTTGCGTCCGACGATGTACAGATGATTCTTTTGTTTTGTTAACTCATCGAGAATCGTGGGTAAGATGACAACTCAAGAGATAGAAGTGGATCAAAACCGGAAAGCGCCAACCATCGCGGGTAGGAAATGTGATCAATTTGCTGTGAGAGAAAAGGGTTTATAATTTCACAGCTGCTTGGCTTTCCAATACCGGAAACCGTTGGGTTGGTTGCCGATGACCCGATATGGACCTGTAGTTCTGTTTTTCCTTGCCCTTGCTCCAAGAATTTATAGCCATTTGTTTTTCAGAAATGGTTGTACATTTATCATAAAAGGAAAGTTATGCATTGATGAAGAATATGAAAGCAAAAACCCATACGGAAGTGTGAGTTGTGAGCTAGGAGTAGGAGATATAGAAAACGTGCAAATGTGAGTTTCTTATCTCTTTTATGAATGCCTCATTGAATCCAACAGAAGTCATCCATCTTGGCAGAAGCGATCGAAGCTGGGAGAAAGTGGACTGGGATATGAAAATTAGCCATAGAGCGATTTCGGAGTTACCGTCTATCGCACTGCAGAGAAGAAATGAAAAATGAGATGACTGTTGAAGTCGGTGGTAATGGTGTATCGGAGTTGCGTAGCAAATTGGCCATTACAAATCACTGTTTCGGAAGTAGGGAGATCAAATTTACTGAACAGTACTGCACGATCCAGGATTGAGCTGATACACTAAACAATGATGTACCCTGAACGGTACAGCCTACTGAACGGGAGAACATAGGATCGGTGCGTGATACAACACGGCTAATTAATTAGAAAGGCTGGAGATACCCAAAAAACTGGGTTAAAATGGAAACCATTTTGTTCAGCTCGGATACAAGGCGTGGAAACGACAGACGATCGAAAGAGTGTTGATAGTCAGTGTAAACACAGTCTACCTGAGCGCCGTCTTTGAGCTTGGAAGAGACGTAAGAACAGACACTCACAAGGATGGAAACTGTGCACTGGATTGCTTCAAATCCTTCTTGCTGATGCTTGATAAACGTGGGAGATAAAGTGGACAAACGTTATACGAATCCGAGTGACATAAACGACCTGACCTGAGCTTTCAAAAATTGATCCAAGATTTCCTAGGGGTCACGACTAGGAGAAGGTTTATTTTTGGCAGAGTTTTGTTTGCTGTATTACCTGTAAGAAGCACAATTTGTAACATTGTTCAAAAATATAATGCAACAATGTTGGTGTATTCAAACGTTAAAAGGCTGTTAATGAAATCAGTAATACAAACATTTTTTTTTACAAATTTTAATCATAACTTGTAAATGCATGTTAGAATGAATCGTGTAAAAACACCGTAATGAAAATTACCCTTTTTTTTCTACGTGCTTTATGATCATATAAACCAATCATAAAATGATTTACAAAATATGCTTTTATATGAACTAGGAAAAGCAACAAAACATATTTAATAAGAAGGCAAAAAATAAAATAATTTATGTTTTGTTGTGTTGTTGTACAAACTAGAAACTAAGCTATGTACATTTATATGGTTTATGTTCTTATTACTGTAATTTTAATCTAACTTAAAAAAACTTTGGGAGCCTTCTGTCTCTGTTGGGACTTTCTCATTGTACGAGCTTTAGTAGTAAAAGTTGCTGACTATGTATCCGTCCAGCTTCGACATCATACATGACCAAACAAAAAAGTCGAATCGAATCCAATACTTGGTGCTGGAAGAGGGTGATAAAGTTTGTTCCGGGAAATCTGTTTTTCGTCCTTTTTTTTTTGGACACCCCAAAGGGGAATTTCCAACCTCGCAAAACAATTCCAACGATGAAATGAGGAATATTCAAAGAGGAGTCCAGAATGTTGTCCCCTCGAAGGCGCCTTCACGCAATGTATGAAAAAATGAATTCCTAGCGCACACCATTTTACGGTGGTAGCCTTTGACACGTCGTCCTACGACCTTACGTTTTTCTGCAAGCATTATAATCAAGGACCTTTGTGCATAGGGTGAAAGTGGTTTCGATGGAATTGTTTAGGTCAGCACGCGTGCTTTATGCGATTCTCATTGTGCTACATATCTTCCCTGAATCCATTGATACACGAGCTTCCGCTAGACCGTTTCATGGCACTGTTTCATGCCCGTGTATGCAACATTACGTTTGAATTCTTGTACATCATGAGAAAGGAGAAATGACTCATTTATTGCTGGAGAGATTTAGGCGTAGAATTGAGCTTTTGAGTCACCAGTTTGTGACTATGCCTGAAGAACTTAAATAAACATAGAGTAGTTCTGAAGCATAAAGAAGAGCTTATTTAAAAAAATCCTAAAATATTTCTTGAGCATCGTTCACTGTATCAGTTTGAGAATAGGCCACAAGTGAGAAAATGAGAATAAGTTGTACGCGATCCTGTCTCTTGGGTCGTTGTGATGTTGCGCACAAGTTACCATGCTCCGTACAAGGCAGGAATGTCAAACACAGTTTCGGCCGGCCAATTTTAAATGACTAAACATGCATTATTTTTTCCACGCAATATAACTTAATTAGAGTTTTCAAAAAGGTATCATTTAACTGTGCTAACTAATTTGAATAAATAAGGAAACATGAAAATGTTATTTTTCTTCAAAGAATATTTGCGTTAGGATTTTCATACATTCTAAAGAAGCTTCCGCTTTACGGATTGAACCTTACTCCTATGAAAAAAAAGCTATGGTTATTTAAAAAAAAAATAGGCCGAGGACGTATAGAATTTTTATAATTTTCACTTTAATGCATACGCATATCTAATAAAGGTGTGCGAAATAAACGGGAACCGTTCGGTTCATTCAGTTCACAAGCGAAAATGGGCGAATAGGTTCAGAAGATATGAACGATTCGATTCGTACCAATCGATTCGGTGTACAAAAAATTAAATTTAAGCATGAACATATATAAATTATCAAAAGTTCAACTTTCTTTCCACACATAAATCAATTTTAGGATCTAATGAATTGTAACATGAAAAATTATACAAACAATGAATGAAATGTGAAACACTATATACTAAACAGTGATAACATAAAGATGTTACTATTTCTAAATGAACAAAAGAATAGTGAAAACTTTCATAATGAAGAGTAATGAGTGAATTTCCTACCTTTAGTTTCTAGACTGTGAAAGATGAGAAAGTCACCACAGTATGATATATTCCATAATTAAGTTCAACAAATGTAAAATATTTCAAAATTAAATTCACAATATGAATTTTATCTCGTTAATTCCAGGTTTTGTGACAGATCAGAGTGACATTATAGCAAGATTACTGTTACTATTTTAATCGGACGGCCTTTCGTTTAGCTAACGAACCGTAGAAATATTTCAGTGTCTGTAAAATCATGGAAAGGATTTTTTTGATTAAATGCAAGTATGAATACTACAGTCGTGGTCATCATAAACATGGGAAGCGTGAAACAAACTTACACACAAACCACTCCTTCGTTGATGATTAGTTTGAAAAAGTTTTAATATTACTATATTTGAATTTTTTCACAAACTCTACTCTGTCTTCGGCATCGGCGAAGGCCATTCTAAGTGTTCGCTTTCGATTTTGCTGCAGACATTAAATGTTGCTACAAAATGTCTGTGTGCACGTTACCCTACCACTACAAACGTACCCGGATCAAGTTATTCCGCACCTTCTCACATACGCACGGTACTGCGGCCTAGTATTTTTATGAAGTTCAATATATAAATAGTAAAAGTCCCTCTAGCAGTTACTTATATAAGAAACTATTACAAAAGTAAATAGTGTATAATGCATTGCGTCGTCGTCTCCTCTCAGTACGGGGGTTTCCATCAACGGGCTTAATTATGTATACATACAAAGAAAAAACTATGAGTGTACATCTTCCTTACGATATTGAAGTCAAATGCTTTTCTCTACCGCGTCCCCCTATGATGATGTGTGTATGCATGTGAGTGTGATTGATGATATTTGTCGACAAACTTTACCACGACCAACCAAATACCGTATAGTGTAAAACGTTACGGGTTCGCCTGGCGAATCATCGCGAGTATCTTTACTTTAATTTACCTATCTCGGGTCCTGCAAGTACCAACCTGCTGCTTCACTCTGAACGACACGCTTCTACACAACGACATGCAAAGTTATAGTTATGTTTCTAGTGGTTAACACAGTAAAATATTGATCCAAGGGACAATTACAAGACGAGTGTATTTTGGGGGGGGGGATTGGTGTGACTACTGACGAACAAGTGTAATGACGATACGATCGTTTAACGGAAACACAGTTGCAAGAGTTAAATTGGTAGAGGAGTTTGATTTTGATTTGATTGAATTCTAATCTGCCATTAACATGCCTTCAATATTTCATAACTGACTAACCATTCTTTGCTATCATATCTGCTAGTATTTTTTCCTCCTTCTTATAGCAATTGTAACACTCAAACACACCTACCAGTTCCATGCCTTCTTTGTACCTTGCGAGTTCTATTCGTTTTTTCCAACGCCACTCCCGTCTACATTCCAGTATTAGTGTACAAACCATTCCGCACAACCGATATCCATCGTTTTCCCTACATTGTTTTCCGCTAAGCAAACACGTGCAATATTATCAAATCATTGCGAACTATTTTATGCATAGACAAATGGTAAGATATGAAGCGAGAGAAGTCAGTAGAAATTGATAGCTTGGCGAGTTGGCTGATACACAACTAGTTGGCGCAAAACACTCTCGCGAGTGAAACACTATACGAAGCGAGCATGTTGTCTTTCGACAACAATCGATAATGTTCCTTAGCTCCCCAAAAAAGAGAGTGCAGAGTGTCTGGGGTTTTCTATGGTTTGCAAAAAGAAGGTAAATTTAATAGCTTTTTCCGTAAAACACACTAAGCAACAGGCGAGCAAAGGAAACGTTTGTTTTAATTCTTTCACCACATTACCTTGGAGCGACATTACAAAATATTCAACAACATGACTTGATATGATCTTCTCAAAGCATAGCGAATGAAAGCGTCTTTGAAACCACAGTTTAAATAAGTTCTTTACAAAGTTTTACAATGCGCAAAGCAGTAAAGGAGTCGCTTAACTAATCGTGAATGAAGTGTCAAAGGAGTATGTTAAGCTAAGTGGGCTTTCTTCTCGCAATTTACTGTAATGTAAGACCAATTTGAACTTAGATAAATGCCTGCAAAGAGGGATACATACTCGGCAACAGTATAGCCAGTCGTTGTGTTCTTATACATCATTTCCATGAAGCCATTTTTAAGGAAAAGCTTTGTTTTATACGATTACTTTCTTGTGGCTTTTCGTTTTACATTCGCTCACAACCCTTTTTGTTAGTTGGTTTCGGTTCCACTGTAGGGGGGGGAAGGTTCTGACCGAGTGTTTGTATGTGTTTCCATCATACCGGTTCGCTGAATGCTGCAAAAATTGTTATTGTCCAACAGTTCCAAATTTTCCTTCCTCCTCCATCGCCTATCATCAATATATAGAATATAGTTCACTGTATAATACGCCAGGTTTGTGTTATGAGGTGAGACACGACCAATGGTTTGCTGGCAGTTTTTTGTATCAGGCGGCGTATCAGTGTGTCTTTGTGTCAGTATATTCAGTACGATTTCTGCACCACCTCCAATCCGCTTCGAGAGGTTGCGCACTGTTTTGAGTTGTATGTTTTTTAAACGTATTATCACAAATTGTTGTTATCTTACAATCTAAAGTGCTTCTGGCGGTTTGCTCGCTTCCGCAATGTTATTCTGAGGGGTTTATTAACGTAGCTCTAAACACGACTACCGTTAAGGGGGTTAGTTTAGTATGCCCTGTTAATGTTGCCATCTCTTCTTTTCACTCTAACTATAAGGTGTTATAATGGTTCCGTGTGTATAACTGTATATAATTTTATGTAAGTTGGTGTGTCTATGTGCTTCTTTTCCTTCTTTTTTTGCATACTGTAAAAGAAGTAACACTATTGCTTGTAAATGTCTGGCAGAAACAAACCCAACCAGTAGTACTTGGTGTACAGGTGAACGTGTGTAAAACGTTTGCTGTTGCTTAACCTGAAGATTAATTCGACGTTATGTTTGAAAGTCTTGGGCATATGTGCTAGGGACTTGTGCGCGCAGCAAGAACTCGCTGCCATGTAAATGAGCGAAAGACCGTTAGTCACTGCGGCGGACATTGGGCTAACTAGCGAAGGTCCTGCGAATCGGCACCGGTGGTGGCGATTTCAACCGATCCTTGGCTCCGATCGGGACGGGGATGTGCGTTTCCTGCAACAGATATAGCATTTAAGATTTATTTCCTCCATAAAATCATTGTAACACGATGATTCTACTTACGTGGACACCGTTGCCACGCTGAACCCGCCTCCATCCTGTGCTTCTTCGCCACGTAGAAGATGCTGCCGGTTGAGACCGTGCCATCGCTGTGCTTTCCTGCTTTGTTGGCGCCTTTCCGTTAAGATGATTGTGACACGTGATCAGTACATCTTGCAGCAGGTCAGCTGTGTTGAGCGACAGCGGGTTGTTGATTGGCACAGCACCACGGCCTCCACCAACAACATCCGACTGCCGACCCATGTATCGCCGGTTTGGTGATTCAGGCAGCGATTGGGCACCTTTCTTCGGAGCTGGTTTGTTTCGAATGACTACTTCCTCCTCTTCATCAACCGTTGTGCTTGCACTGCACGACATAGAGGACGAGGCGGGTAGTTGCAGCTTTTCCGTTAATGCGTCACTCGATTCGCTGGAAGAGCAGCTAAGCACCTGAGCCCGTCCTCCTTCGCTTGGCGTCGGGCTTTGGGACCGGCTTTCATTGGCTTCTTCGTCGCTGCTGTCACACGCGGTCGCTGGTCCTTTGCTGCTGGTTGTATCCTTCGATGCGGTCGTGCTCACATCCCCACTGTCACACTCGCCAACCGTACCGCCAGCGGCGGTCGGCGAATGCAAGCTGCGCGTGCTGCCGGACGTGAAGCTGACTAGTCGATAAAAGTCACGAGTGAAGCTAGTGCATGTTACCTCCTCATCTTCCGAGTATACAATCTGAAAGGTAGTGATAATGGGAGGAGCCCATGATTGACGGCAATTGTTGGCAGATGGCGTAAAACCCGTACCTGTTCATGCAGCAGTGCGCTAATGTCTTCAGTCTGTGTTTCTGCCGTCGTCAGAAAGCTGGAGTTCCATATCCACTCATGGTTTTCCTCGTCCAACGCCGTGGCCAGCTCTTCCTGCGACATGCTCCAATCCTCCATGTCCGCGGTGCACGGTTCCGCCGACAGTAGCCACTGTTCCGGCTCCTCGGGCAGCTCCTCCAGGTGGCCCTCCGTCGGTGGTTGCGGCTGGCCCGAGCTCATCGTACAGTAGCCCTCGTCGCGACTCTTCGCCGGACTGGCGTGCGTTGTGACGAGGGCCGCATTCTGTGCTTCCAGATCGCGCACACGACCCTTCAGTATTGCTACCTCGTCCCGCAAACTGTCTTCGGCCACCAGTGCATCCACCACCTTGCGCATGATGTCGTCCAGGCAGGTCTCGTACTGCCGTACTCTTTGGTGTAGCGATTTGTTTTCATTCTGCAGCGCCATAAGACTGTTTTCCTGCTTTTGAAAGCGTACCTGTCGTGGAAGAATAGATAGAAGCGTACCATTTACTAGCTTGTAGCTCTCGCGACCGACACTTTCCTGCACCATTTACGTACCTGCAATGTTTTATGCTCCCGGCACACTTGCATCGATTTTCGATCCTTTGTCCTCATCGCTTTGCTCATACTGTGGATCGAAATAAATAGCAGAACGGAAACATTAGTTTAACAACATCTACACACAACTTCCTGTCGTGCTTCTGCCGGGTTGAAAGACTGCTTTAAAGCTATCAACCCAACCCAACCGTTTAGAGTACAACACGGGCCGGAGGATTAGCGCGTACTACGTTAAATCCCTGAAAAAGGGTCGGTTGCTATAGATACGAAACGTATTCTAACTTCCGCCAGGAAGGAGTGAGTGTGCTTACGGACCTATCGAAACGATATCCAACCATCCAAGCAGTTTCACTCCCATAAACCCCCCTCTGCTTTATGAGGAATTAAGAGTATCTCTTTGGATAAGATGTACCATTTAAACAAACCCTAATTTCCTTCGGGGATGCGAAAAAACAAACACGGACTCAACTCATACCCTTTTCTTTCTGGTAAGAAACTTTTCCGGACACGCAACAGTCGTGCGGCGGTCGAGGGCCGCACAAGTTATGGGAAGTTTTAAATCGATAAAAAATTCATGCTCCTTCACCAGAAACGGGATTACGGTTGTGTGGCTGTGTATACAATTTAAAGAACGGTAGACGTACGGTGGGACTGACGAGAGCAATCTCAGCACCGAAAAAGAAACCTTTAACCCGTAACGCGTTGCGTGTGCATCGGGAACTCAGGCGCAGGTGGTTGTGTTCAAAGCGAGAGTGGCATATATTTGCCGAACAGATTACACTGCACATAGCGACCGACGAAGGGGTGTACTACGGCTCGTGCTTTTGGCAAACAAAGACCAGAAGCACAAAAAAGGGGTTCTCTACGCACAGGAAAAGTCGGAACCGATTCGACGGTAACGATGATGACGATGATGGGCTCTTCTCTCTTCTGCCGCCCATCCAGCTCTTGCTCCACGTGCTACGCTTGCCTCGTTCTAATCGTTTCGACTTTAGCACGAACGTTCATAACGGGCTCCGGAAATGCGTCGTCCCTATTAAAAACTTTCACCGTAGCCGAAGTCGATCTCACGGGCTCGCGCTGTGAGAAGAAAGACGGAAAATTTCGCCTACTCTCCTCCTTGGGAGCACATAAATCTCAACCCACCCGAGCCCCAAAACTTCTACCGCCCGTTCCACTGACGTTCAAATCCCTCTATTAAAATCCTAGGTTAAACGGAAAACCCGAAACCCCACCTCCACCAACCGATCCTCCGCGCACTCGGTCGTAGAGTTTCTAGGCGTAAGCTTCCCATTTCCCCGGTGACTTTTGATGACGAAAACCAGCTTTTCCAACCGAAGAAAATTCATTCATATCCTCCCGGGGCATACCTGCTCTTGCTGCTTGCAGCACACGGAATCGGTGTGAATCGGTTGACAAAATAAAACACTCGCACCATCCCGGAAAGGGAAACGCAAACCCACCTCGCTGCTTTCGCTATCGTTTGTGCCGTTTACAAGGGCCGCTTCTCTCGAGTCGCCTTTCTTGCGGCACACACTGTGGTAACAGTGTCTTCCCTTTTCTCTTGCTCGCTCACTCTCTCTCTCTCTCTCTCTCTCTCTCTCTCTCTCTCTCTCTCTCTCTCTCTCTCTCCCTCGCTGCTTTCGCTATCGTTTGTGCCGTTTACAAGGGCCGCTTCTCTCGAGTCGCCTTTCTTGCGGCACACACTGTGGTAACAGTGTCTTCCCTTTTCTCTTGCTCGCTCACTCTCTCTCTCTCTCTCTCTCTCTCTCTCTCTCTCTCTCTCTCTCTCTC
>KB671654.1:481770-572080 GCA_000349105.1 Anopheles epiroticus
CTCTCTCTCTCTCTCTCTCTCTCTCTCTCTCTCTCTCTTACTCTCTCTCTCTCTCTTCGACAGTTACGCATCTGGGATTTTCATATTTAGACAACTTATTATCAGTACGCAGCGCAAGAACAAAGAAAAAAGGGAAAGGTAAATATTTGCACGTTTTTTTCCGGCTTGTTGCTGCTACCGGGGTTGAAACCGAAACAGGCGTAATACCGACTTCTGCATCTGTGGGCCGCGTATTTATGCAGCGCAGGTTTTGTTAGTAAATATATTGTTTTTTTTTTTGCTTATTTTAATACAAGGGGTGTTGCCTGTTTACAAAGCCGCTCGGTTTCGGGGGCGCACACACAGACCGATGACACGTTTCGGAATCTCGCTTCAATTGTTTCTATTTAGATTTCCACTTTTTGTTGCACAAACACACCGGTGTAAATTGCTCAAAATTTTTGTCTTGAGTAATGTTGAGTAAAAATACACGCAATTTTGTATTGAAACTGTGCTTAAAATAAAGGCGAAGTGGATAAAGGATTAGTTTGTGAATGTGTCGTACTTACACTTCTAAATGCTCCTTAATCTCCTTCTCCAGTGTTGGTGAGTTGCATTGGCTCTGTAAGTGTAGAAAAGAGTACAACATTATTAGTAAGTTCTCGTGAGCTGTGATTAAAGTAAAACAAATTTAGAGGTCAGCCAGGTGAGTAATTCTCTTGGCTTTTAACGCCGGGATCAGCGAAACGTAAACCGGAGTGTAATCTTGATTTTCACTGGCACCATTTAAAAGAACGTAGCAAAAAGTTTGCACATCTACTAACCGAAGTGTGTTATTCGTTTTGTTGAGCGAAATTGGTTACAATGGTACTAATACTACACCAACATGGGAATTGCGAGTTTTTCCGGACAATTTCCGCGAAACTCTAGTAAAAATCAAATTATTAATGGAGCGTTGTTCTGCTCATAGATGGTTAATAGATGTCGCCAGTGTTGATCAACAATACACATACAATAACGCTAGCGCTACCTGTCGACAGTTCAGAACTTTGTCTCACACACCTAATAACCACATTGTTTCGCTAATGTTTTATTTTTTTTATGTGAAATTGTTCGTATTACTCGGAATGTTATGTTATCAATCAGGCATCTTATTTTTAGCCAGAATAAAAAAAATTACGAAAAATGCCGCCTCTTTGGAGCAGGATCTATGTGCAATGCTTAATAGTTCTGCCAGTTCCCGCAAGGTGGGACTAAAGTGAAACAAGATTACGAATGACGCTCCATCTTTCCCTTGGCTTTAACATATACTTCTAGGCGCTCGCTCACAGCGGGGACGAATCACACTGCTACTAACTATTTTATGGACGTCAATGTCATCGCATCTCCGTAGTGTTTTCATTTCACTTGCGCCCTCCCCAAAGAGCTCATTTTCTAGTTCGGAAATGAAATGAACCGTACACTTCGGTCATTGCCGCCCGGTTGCGCCGTGCCTCGCCGAAGCGGGCAGGGAAAACTTTCGCATTCAATTAAAACCCAAACATAGTGTCACACGGTCGCAAGCTCCGAAATGGAATAAAAACAACAACCGGCGTCGCCCGGCATCACATGCGGGGGAAATTCAATCGTCCTCTACAGCTCCCCCGCCGTTGAATTTCCCCCCCACGAGGAATAGAAGAATTTAAATTCACTCCAGGAAGGAAAACTTCATCACAAAGACACAAGAGCCATTCGGAAGTCATCTTTGCGCAGGCCGACAGCAACCCCACCCGCACCATCGTCGTCCCCTTTTATCAACGTCATCATCATCATCATCACCATCATTGCCGTCATCGTCAAACTCCACCAAACGTTCCCTTTCGCCCCATCCGTTCGTCCGCTTCTCTGCCCCTTTTATGTTGGAGCATTTATGTCACGTTGCGGGACGAGTTCGGTGCAAGTGATAGTTGTGAGAACTCCTCACTGGGAGCAGAATTATCCATTAAATTAGAACCAAAGCGCAATACGGGACCTTATGGTGGGAAGTAAAAGCCGCTGGAGAACTTCGTTCTGTCCTCAGCAAAAGCTGATGTGTAAACCTTTATTCCTTTTTTTTTTTTTTTGTACAACCTATCATCTGCCGAGGCAGGATGATCGTTTCAAGCTGTTCCTTTCGCTTTTACTTTTTTATATGTTTTCGACGGTTTACCTTTGCTGATTTTACGCTGAACGGTGAAAAGATTTACGAGTGCTGGCTCTGATGACCTTCCGATAAGGGAGGAAGAAAGAAGGTTGAGCAAAAACAAAAAACAGACTCAAATAAACCTTTCCCCAATTATTTGCACACAGTGAACACCAAATGAGCGGAAACGTTCAATCATTAAGAGAATCTCTGATTGATTAGCAGCAACAAAGAAGGAAAACCGAAAAACAGGGAAGCGGTTCCGTACCCTTTTGCAGCGCATTTTCAACCCTAAGCTAGTACCACCGCCATCTGGTACGACACTTGGAAATGTCTATTGGCTGAGAGTTTTCCATTCTGTTCTGGGGGCGAAGATTAAATAAATCGTACATGAATGACTAGGCTGGGCTTCGAGCATTTCTTCTTGTCACCGCGACGACCACACCGACCACATCTACGCACCCATGACGATGACGATGGCGAAAACCGACCGAACCAAGCCCTTACACCCTTCCGTCACAGTCGTACCGACGTAGGACGACCGTAAAGGAAGATTTTATTGGGCCGGTTGAAAATTTTTACGCACGTGTTCCATCATTCCACTTCAAAACGCGGCGTGCCTTTCTGTCCCATTAGCACTGTCATTAAAGCAAAGCGTGCGCTATGGGTGTAGAAATGCGTAAACACATAAAAATACAACGAATATCTCATGCGCGTGTGTTATCCCTCCCTCCCCCCCTCCACCATCCCCACCACGGGCAGCATAATGAAGCATAATTTTTGTGCATTTTTTACCAGCCATTCTTCAGTGCATTGCAGTGGGGCTCGGGGTTGCTCGTACTGTTTCTTTAACGTTTCTGTTACTTCGTTTTCCTAAGAGTGGTTTTCCGTGGCTCTTTTTGTATGCTTCGATAGCGTTCACTGTTCCATTCCGGTGAGGCGATGAGTAATAGAACCAATCAAACGAAAAGCCACTAAGTGGCGCATAGGATTACAGGCAGCTCCTTCGTTTGGAACTGTAAAATATTCCGTTTATTTTCGACTGTGCAATAAAATAGGCTTACAAGCGAGCAGAAGAAAAATTGAACACAATTCAATTACGACGGCCTTTTAATACTTTTTATTGAAGAAAAAAAATCAAAGCTATTGTATTTAGGCTGCGGTTGCGTTACAGTGCTGGTCTTGTGAATAATAGAAAACGTGTCGAGAATATTATAGATTCGTTTATTTTAAATTATTTTTTAGACAAGAGTTTCAAGATTTTTTCTAATGAAGACTTTGTTTCATATTATGTATTTCAATTTAATCGTTTAGTGCCAGGATTTATGCCTCCTTTGTAGGCTTGGGAGAATAAATTTCCCCCAGCATATGTGGACTGTAATTGAATTGATGTCCATGTTCAGTTTGACATAGCCTTTTTTAATAATTACTGTACAACAATTGAAGTATAATTGTATAAATATAACGAGGTAAACGTCTTTGGGGAAAAAACCTTAAATTTCCAAAAGATAAATACAAAGGTAAAATGGTTTAGAATCGTTCTTTATGCTCCTAAAAACTGAAGACGTAGAACGTTCTAAATAGGCGCAGTTACCAACAGCTGAGTTTTGAAACTTTAAGCGCACGAAAATGAGGTTATAAGCGCATAGCCAACACGTACACAATTAAAGGCCCTAGGGCATATTTGTTTTGACGGTATATTTTATTGAATAATTAAAAAAAACAGTTTTCTTGATATATTTGAAAACAACACTATCAAAGAAATTTACAAGAATGAATAAAATGAATGGAAATTCCTTTGACATTACAATTAGATTAAATACCCATTGTATTTCCAAAACTCAAATAAAACATATGAAAGATATGTATTTTAACTTTCAAATTATTTTATCATCTAATCTGTTTGGAAAATTATTATTTAATGCTATGAATAAGAAATATCACATATTTTTCTAATTATTTAAGTATTTTACCCTAGACATACCGGACCGAACAGTTTGGCTGGCAACGCTTAACTTTCAAAAATATGTATTCAATAACACTTTCTCTTAGTACAAAGATATTATTTCATTATACCTTTACTGTGAACTTTAGAATAGTATAATCGAAATACAAGCTTTTTGAAACGTTTTGTTAACTAAAACCATAGTACCATAGAAATGATTCTAATTTTAAATATGGTATTCATCGTCATCATAGCTGTAATTTAAAAAAACTACATCGTGCTTATTACAATTCACACAACTGTAAACTATGCTCCCAATGCAAGCCAAAAAGCATTTTGTGTATGTGCCATGCGCTCTCTTCCCGGCTGTCGGAGTAGTTGGTCCGAAATCAAAATAATTCCTAGTCATCAATTATTCATTTTTGCTGCCACTCGGCATTTATGTGGTCATCACGTTTTCCTCTCCCCCTGTGGCACCACACACACACCACGTGACGCATCCATCAGAGGACGATTTTTCCTCTAACCAGAGGTTGCACTTTTTTGGCCTAACTGTGTATTTGTGTACCATTTCCGGAACGCGATGTAATTGGCCAGATTGTATAGTATTAGCGGCCCAACAAAAAAAGAATGACATTCGTCCTGACATTTTGGGTTTCCTTCTTTACCACCCTTGTATGCAGCAAGGACACACGCACACACACACACACGCCCGAGAGTGTGCGGGCAGTGTTAGTGTTATTGAAAATGCCCGCTTTCCACAAACACGTCCCATGCGCACAGGACATCCATCCAACGCCGGTCGTTGTCGTGGTAAGGTCACACCCAACCGTAGGGAAGTTCTTTTGTAACTCTATTCACTTTTTACATCCACACTTCACTTGAACGCCTCCGCGCGTCCAACAAAACTCGTCGGGTGTGGGATTGTTTCGGTTTGCAACTAACTGTCCCAAGCTGAAACGCCGCCTTCAAAAAGCGAAATAAACTCCAGGACTCAAGAAAACCCCCACCAGCTTCTGCCACCCGCTCCACCGGAACAACTAGCGACGCACAAGTGCGGAAAGTGAAATGACTCGAAGAGAACAGCGCCCTCTGGGTGTGTTCGCTCCATTTGGCGCCAAGTAAGGCGCCCATTCATTTCGTTTTCATTAGCGAGACCGACCGACACAGGAGAGAGAGAGAGAGAGAGAGAGGATTGTGAGGGGGGCTGGGTACTGCCTACACTTCTGTGCGCCATCTTAGTCATGATGTGTCCTGAAAAGCGGAGGGGATTTCCTTGGGCTTTTCCTTTCTACACAGAAAAAAAAGCAGGGTGCTCCCACAGAGCGGCTAAGGACGAGGGCGGATGGCTGCAGCAGCAAAGGGCGGCTGGCGCCAGAATTTATGGCGGGGAAGTGGAAGGGCGCTGCGTTCGTCCGACCGGGCTGGTAGATTTCGATGCGACTCGTAACTGACACGAGCCCGGGTTTCCTCGGGCGTTTTCCCCCCGTTTTAGTAACGGACGACCTCGTGGGCAAAAAGGGGACCGCATGAAAAATCGTTTTCCACTCAATGTTACTTATGCAAAATCAATTACTCGGTAAACAGAACGGCCCGGCAAACCGGTGCTAAGGGTGAGTTTGCGAAATTTGATGACTTAAACATCCCGATTTGCTTGTGGCACCACACACCACCAAGGGGGAAACAGTAGGAGTAATATCGATATGAGAAATGGTACGGAGAAAAAAGCTAGCATAAATTTCGTCTTTGAGCAGCTCGTCACATCGCTCTCCTCGAAGCAATGCCGGTTTTTTGTTGCTCTAGAATGAATTTAAAGCAGCAAACGCATTGTTGTTTGGCTACCGGAAGTGCAAACACACACTCACACACAGACACACAGACACCCGAAACAATCGCTCAAACGTACCCGGGACAGATTCGCTTTCCCGACCAGGGGTCGGATTGTTGTTGGCGGATCGGTAATAAAATGCGGATCATATTTCGGGTAATAAAGCAAGATTTTATCTTCTCATACGCACACCGTAAAACCTCCGGCCGGATGAAATCGGTCCTGTATTCTCATCCTCTCTGCTACACCTTATCCCAACCTGTCGCTCAACGGGCGTAGGGGGTGGAGGGAAAACGCTCTGAACCACTGAAAATGATCCCCTGGGACACTCCAGCTCACTGCCAGTGCCAGTCCCGGGGCTCGGGACTGCACAAATAAGGGGTTACGCGTGCAAACACAACCGGACGCACAACAAAACCCCCCCACCAGTGGTGTTGGTTACAATGGTAACACAGTCGATATTTTGTGTTTTTTTTTTCGAACTGCGTTCATGGTCTTGTGGCACAGGCAGCATAAAGGGCCCTTTTACGTAGGCATTTCCCACACACACACACACACGCATAGCCCAATGTCCGGGGTCTGTATCAATAAAGGTTTTTTATAATTTCGCTCGAATGAACTCATTCGATGCAGTGTGGATGGGAAACCAATCGGTAGAGGTAGAAAGAATACAACAAAACACCTACGTTTTCGCATCACCCATCATCCAGCAAATGGTCGATGATTCACCGAACGTGTCAGGAGTGGTGGTGGTGGCGGAGAAGGGGGCAGGTACTTTGAAAGCAGTGATAAAATGCCGCTCCCCACGCAAGCACAGGTTCGTTGCAGGGAGGAGTCGGCCCGGTTCATGCAAAGCGACCCACTGCACGGATGACCTAAGGGCTCCCCAAACCACGAATAAACAAAGATTAAACGCGTTGCGCTCGCCCGCTGTGTACAGCTCTCCCCCCTCCCCTCCCCCTTCGATTGGTGGTTGTGTCAAGGGAGTTTAATGAATTTGGTTACACAAACGTTAAATCGGTTTTCGCTCATTGGTGGAAATTGGCTGTCTCTTCGTTTCATACAATGATACGAGTTGCAAGCGATGAATTGTAGCCTAAAATTTACATATTATAGTTATACTCTAGCAAATTAAAGAAAACGGCAAAACTTGTTCGTTAATTTTCTATTCGGAAGTCATAAAATGTTAGAGAATGCTAAATCAATTGGCAATTTCGTCATAAAGCATCAAGGTTTACTCTTTTAATGGAACGTTCGTAGGTTCATATGAATTCATAATGCAAAGATTTTTAGGAGCTTAAGAGTTGTCATTTCAGGTGGAGATTAAAACCTGAACTACTTCTTCTACATTCCTAGTCAGATCTTCGATATATTACATCAGCGGTAGCTTGCACTACAAAATGTTGCTGTAATATATCTGATTTTCTTCTGTATGCTTCTTGTATCATTTCTTCATATATCCTGTAGGCTGTCTGCTAGGACTTTTGAATATTTTTTCCTAAAGACTTGATGTTCAATCCAGTACAAACACGTAAGACAGTTAATTCAACGTTAGAAATCTTGAAAAATATACGGTATGTGGATTTCAATTAACCTCAAGTTTCCTTTTTTTAAACTAAAAAAAAAAATGTCTGGTGATCGTAGATTTCTACGAACCTACTTATTTTTTCCTTTTCCGTACCCGAAAGGAATTGTTGCCGTTGCTTTAAAAAATTGTTACATTATTCAGTTGTAGTACATTTAATACAGTAAAGCAAAACCATTATTTTTTTTTACATGAAATGGTAGTGATGACATTTTTGACAACTCCCTTAGCTTGTAATTCACAAAACAGTTGGAATGGGAGTTGGTCCTTCAGTTGCGAAGTAGTTTAAAAAGCATTCTTTCTTTTATGTTTGGTATTCTTTTCCTATAAATTGAATGACGTCTTGGAGCTGAAAACCAACCCATCATAAGGATTTTTGCAATAAAATGAGAAACATTCATAAGATGCCAAACGTCTGAGGAAGTACTTTTATGCAATAAATGAACTTAAAAGAACATCAAAATAGAAAAAATAAGGAAAATCGTACTCCATTCAATCAATGTCCATAACTCACTTATACACAATGACAATTTAACAAGATTAATAATGACAATATTCAATATTCTTCGCTCTATGGAGTTAACCACACCCTAATAAAATTAAGCGCCTTCAAGACATTTATAAATATCATTCAAATGCCGGGTGCGAATTTCGTCCGACCCCGACTCGAACAGATTCGAACAATATAAACCCCGTAATGAAATTTCCTGCCACACGCAACTGTTGGAGTGGAGTTTACCACTGTCTGCCGTCTGTTGCCGGTTACCCGCAGCAAAAACCCACCAACCACCAGCACTCAAACTGGTCCAACAACCCAACCAACACACCTTCCCAAGCCGGCCGACGTGGAAAGTGATCAGGTGAGGAAAATGCGCCCCGGTCCCAAAAAAAACGGCAGGAAAAACTGATTCGCTTCGATTGCCAGATTATAAAACCAATTCCAGGGATAATTCAAATAACAGATCATCTCAAGAAATCATTCCTCGGGCCTGTGGTACATGGGGGGGGGGGGGGGTGGAGAGGGGGCAGAACAAAAGGGCAGCTTTCCAGGCCGCCCGTTTCTGCGACGCCAAAGAACGTCAGCGGCCTCCCGTAGCCAAAGACAAAGAGATTTTCTTTCAATTTCATCATCTTCCTTGTCTCCGAAAGGGGACGACGAGACCGGAGGAGAGGGGACTTAAATTTTCGGATGATGCGAACAGAAAAGCACTCCCAGCCCAGCACACAAAAGACGCTGCAAAGGGAACCGTCTACCGAGGACGGAAGATAAGTGGTTTAACTTTGCACAGAATAAGGAGTGCAAAACGGTCTGAGACGTTGTTTAGTTTTTCCTTAATATACGGTTATATTGATCCAATAATTGTACACTTGTGTGCAAAAAAATAGACTACTTTACTACTCGTAAAAGTTCATGTTTCATTTTTTTCTGCTCTCGCCCGTCTGTTCGTGTGGCAAAGCAGTGGTAAACTGCCTGATCAAGATAGGAAATCGACATTTTGTCACTTTTGTGTGTTTCCGCCAACGGAAAGAGAATCTACGCAGTAGATATTCGAGACACCATCTTCCATCCCTGCGCCAGGGAAGATACCATTTTTTTTTAGTCGCTTTGCTGGCACTGTCCTTAAGTCCTTCTGAGCCGTGGAAGTTTTTCCGATTTGCTCTCCTCTCCGCCTTGAAACTTTCAACGGAATTGATAGTTAAGCCCGGGTCTTCACCAAACAAAACCCGGAAATGGTGGAAAAACAAAAGCACACCGAAAGCGTTTTTGGGGAGAGGGTTGGAAAAGTCCTCCCCCTTTTGCCGGCGACGTAATTTTAACCGAAAGGACGACGGTTAACACACACACTGCTAACTTAAAGCCCCTTTTGAAAGGTTTTTTACCTTCACAATATGGTCGCCCTTGGCATGAAACGTAGCAGGAAGGGCACGAAATCTAGAACGCCCACTATATGTGTGTGGAGGGTTAGAATTAGGCAAAGTGTGGTTAACAATTTATTTAACCAACAGGAAAAGAAAGCTTTCAGCACGAAAACGGGCACACACTTACTTGGTTTACTCGTTCTTGTAGCTTTAATAAGGCCTCTTCTAGTTCTGCAATGCGAGCTTCCAACAGTTCCTGCAAATAAAGAAAATTATAATTAAAACAAATTCGATCTTTTGAGCGCATTTTAAGAAGTGCTACTAAAACTATAGAAAAAAATAATGCCACCCAATTAAAGGCGCACATCAAACAACAGCGCACAGCAAACCATTAATCCCACTCTTGCTGTCAACGGCTCTCCCAGCGATAAGTGTGTAATTTTTCATGTGAGTTTTTTTTTACTGTCTCTGTTGTTGCCTTTCGCTTTAACTGTCACTATCGAAAGGCTTTTAAAATCATTCTCACATTTACCCGAGGCGGCACCGGCAACGTGCATCCCATTCATTTCTAGCCGAAAACTGGAAGCCCCTCCGTATCTCAGTGTTTCCCCTAGTTGCTTTGATCTATGGCTTGATTAGTTTCCACTCATCTTTCAGCGCGTCGTCTAAAAAAACGCCGAAGCCAAAGAAACCTAAATCAAAACAACGGCAACAACGGAACACAAGCGCACAAGAAGGCGAGAGTTTGACTGACGTGGAGGCGCGGCAGAGAAGGAGAGCTGCAAGAAAGATCAATTTTGAGTTATTTTCAAACCCTTAGTGCCACCACTGCTGCAGCCGTCGTGGAGTTGGAAGGAGCTCGCCCTCTTTTTATCACGTTCTCTGCATCCGGACGCATTTGGCGTCGTTATGTGCTTGCATTCTTTGCTTTTCCATCTCATCCCCCACTTCTTGGAAAGCTGAGCTGTTTACAAATCATTTCTTGTCTAATGTTCACTTCCGAATGACCCGAGACAGGCAGCGGCCACACTTTCACTAGCGCGGCCAGCATAAGACGACGCGCCGCTGCTTGTGGTTTCTGTTCTAAGAAGCTGGTATGTAGTGTATGGTTAGTTTCAGCCACGGGACATACTCGCAAAGTTTCTGCAGGAAGCGACACGCGTGTGTGGCCATTATGCTGGTGCATTTCACCAACCGGATGGATTTCTATTTCCAATCGCATGATCCTTCCCTTTCGAACGGGTGACGGATGTGAGCGATGATGAGCTGTCACCCTTGGCGAAGGGTATCGTTTGATATTTTGCACTGACCTCCCGTATCACAGATCCCCTCTCTCTCTCTCTCTCTCTCTCTCATCCGACGCCGTCCGATCGTATCGATCGCGGCAACGAAAAGGTGAATGTTTACTTTACGCAGCACAGGCGCTCGCCGCTTGCCAAATGTGTCACGCCATAAATCATACAGCATGTATGCACGGGCAGGATGACCGAATCTCCTCCGGCAGGCGATGCCCGCGGTTCGTCATACTTTTTAGCCCACCACATCGGAAAACATCGTTAAGCGAAGTGTGCGATTCTATATTTGCCCGTGCCAGTTATTTGTTTCCTTCCTACCCCTGCCCCCCCCCCCTCTTTGCACTGTCCGTTTATTTACATTTGTTTCTTCAGTTTTTCGAAAACTCCACACAGCGATTTGTGGAGTGAAAATGGCAAACCAAACAACCATAGAGTGGTCCGTTCATGTTGGGAGACATTTGCCATGCCATCGACCGGGGCGGCCCTGGAACCTGTTTTATTTATTCTTCTTTACGTAAAAGCGACCGCCACCGTCACCGTCCAAGCCTCTCCATTTGCATACACCAGGCGACGGGGCCCAGCAACATCCGGACCGGGTGCACACTATGCTGCGGCAGGGCTATGCTGCTGCTGCTACGCGCACCTTACGCACCGGCGATGTATGCGACCAGCGTGGTCCACACCGCACCATTAACGGGGTACACCCATGATCATCAAATTACGTTTGATGACGTTCCCATGGGTTGGAGATACTTTTTTGTTTGGTCGTTAGTGTGTGTGTGTGTGTGTGTGTGTGTGTTTTTTTATTTGCAGCGAATCACAGGACCGAATGCCGCCAATGCCAATGGGGAGTTTTGCATTCATTTGAGTTTAATGAAAAATCAATCCCAAAAGAGGATAGGTAAGGTACAACGGGGTACGCTTGATGTGTGCCTAATGCTCGCTTTTGAAGTGCTCTCGCATTATGCCGCTCAATATAATTCGATTATAATATCGGTCTAATGACTCTCCACCAATAGTGGACGTGAAGTAGATGTGATCGTTGCATAATGGTTCCACTTGATCTAAGTGGGTCATCCGACCGGCTGTTGTTTTATACGACAAAAAAGGCCTGACATATATCGAGGTATATCGAGCACATGAGCTCAACGCATTGAAACATTGCTATAAACGGTATAATTTGTAATATAACGACGAGTTATATTACATTTTTAACATGCACAACCGCTTTGTTTCGCTTTTGATTGCTTAATCCTCCCAAAAGAGGTCTCTCCCGCTCATTCCTTTTTTGCATGAGCATCTCTTACAAGGTAAATGTTCACGTTTGCATGATACAAAGCAAAAACAATCCTCCAAGTCATCATCTGGTCTCAGACAGCCTAAAAGGATTTACCCCAAATCGGGATGGATGCAAAATAATAATAAAGAGCCTATTTATGTATTCCTCTCTCCGTCGCCATTAAAAAGGAGAATTTATGATCGAGTGAAAATAAATTATATAAACCCCTCTCGTCTCGCCATTCCTTTGTCACCGCAACATCTCGAGAGTCAACTATAACTCGTTTTCTTAACGTTGATCCAATATGAATGACGGTCGGTGTATCTCTCGGGGTACGGCTGTAGCAAGTACTGTTGTGCCTGGCAAGTGGCGACATGCGATCCCATCCCCTGCCTACATTTGCACGTCCGTTTCTCACCTTTGCTGCACCTTGTAATGATGCACCGAGATATTAGCATGGCTTTTGTTTGTTTTGTTTTCTTCTTCTCCCGACCATGGTTGGCGTTTGTTCACAGCACAGTATCACAATAAAAACAAGTCAATTAATCGACAGGCACGGGAAGAAAGCGCGGAAACCATGCTGCTGTTGCTGCTGCTACTAGAGAAAGCGTGTTTCCCTCCTCTCCTGGCGCAAAACCGTGGGTTCATTTCGGTCTCTTCTGTTCCACATGGACTACCATTGCTAAGCCTTTGCTTCACAGCCCAACACTACAACTGTACTCTGTATGTGGGTTCGTTAGCAATTCATAAATACCCGCCAACGCATTGGACGGATTTTATTGTAAATAATTCGTGCGATCCGCAAGAGAAAAGCGAGAAGCGGAGCAAGTTAAAAAAAAAACAACTACCATTCAACCGAACAGGCGTTGTGTAAAAGGAGCTTTTATCATCATTCTTCAATAATTTTCTCATCACCGAAAGCTCCGTTTTTTCGGTCTCAAAAGCCTCAGAAACCCCGTAACAGTTCGCTTTCAGCCGTCGGCGTAACAACACCGTTCTTTCGTTTTCCACTATGAATTATTTATAAAATACTGTCACCGGAACAACCGGAGCACATCAATAGGGCCTTTTAGTTTGTTCTTCTCCCGCTTTCTTGCATTCCCTTCATTTCCCTCCCTTTATTTGTTTGTTTACCCCGTTCAGGTTTTTATTATGATTATTGTTCGCCTCCTCATCGTCTGCCCCACGGGCCAACAAACGGGCCCATTTCTGGGTGGAAAAAACACATTACCACCCTATGCTAAATAACAGTCAAATCCCACCACCTAAACTGGCCGATTTGTACCCGCAATCGCGCAAAAATGTGACGCTTTATGCTGTGATGGATGAACCGCTAATAGGTTATACATATTTTTTGGCGGGCTCCGGATCCACCGTGTGGCTGGCCGTTTCAGCCGCTCATTTTGATTCATACCGGGACCGATTGTTCGAAAACGAATGAAGTTTTGAGCGGTGAGAAAACGGCTTTATTTAGCGAGGCTTTCATTCGTTCCGCCACATCAACCGCCACCATTCGCCAATTAGGGTGCGCTCTTGGCGCGCTTTAGAAATTGCGCAGAGAGTGTATGTATTATTTATTTGTGGACAGAATTTTTAATGTTTACTATCCTTTCTCTTTCGCTGCCATTTTATCGTTGTTTTTTGTGCATTTTATTCATAATTACAATCAAAACAACTAAATCATCCCGACCCCTAGCCATCAAGAGACACAAAAGAAAGGAATGAAAAATAGAATGGCTTTTTAAGTGCCAAATCTTTAATTTTAATATTAAAAAAAAACTTATTAAAATCATGACGGCTTAGGCGTTCAAACGGAATAAAAACAAATATGGAAAAAGAAAATTATTTGTGCAGATGGATACAGGATAAGAGTCCCCATAGTTTAAAAATGATTACATTTAATAATCTTTTATTAAACAAAACGAAGGAATATATGTGTATAAGTGAAAACTTGCATTTAAACATCTAGATTTTTAAATAAAGAAAAGCAAACAAATGTTCAAGACGAAACCTCAGTCAATGCAAAATTGGCTCATATACCACCGTAAAGTTCACCGAACTAGTTTCGCGTACGGACAACCTGCAACAACCTTCGCACCCACATTCTCACACACAGCGTGTAACTGTACCCATTTGTGATTTAAATGTTCGTCTTCCAACCGACAACCAACCAACCAGCTCCCACAGCACAGGTCCCGTTTTCCCGGTGCTCAATGGTGCCCATCTCCGTACGGTCCAGCACCACTGGGAGCGCGAGCAACATAACTTTTCCACCCTTTTGCGCTGGTGGGTAAAAGAAACACCACATAATCGCGTTCTCAGATCCCATCGACCCAAACAACACAACATCACATGTTCTGGTTTGCTTTGCGCTGTAAGGTTATGTGCGTTGCTGCAAGTGTCTAACAGTGATCAAGCGTCCGCCCGACAAGACAATTTCTCTTCCCAAACGCAGTGCCGGTCGGCTGATGGGTGAGCACTCTTTTCGGGAAGCAAAGCGTGACACAACGATTGAGCCACCCGCCCGAAAAGAACGAACGCAAAACGCGCGCACGCCAAACGCATTAGTGTAAGCGCAGAAACGCACAACAACAAAAAGATCCCTCGGTCGAAGTCGGTCGTTCTGGATGAGAGCGCAGCATAATTACTGGAAGCCCTCCGGGGTGCTTGTGCACGACCGCACCATGCCGACCTGTTTCGATCTTCGCTCTGCGAGGCCGTGAATGCGAAGCGAAGCATCAGATCTCATCAGATCATTAGGGTAGAGCTCCAGAAGTCTACGACCAACAACGGAGAGCGTTCATTCTTGACTTTCCGAGATGCACCTCGCCGGAGAAAACGCGACCGGCAGCATATGGCAAGTGTGTGGGAAAATAGGCACCACCACCGCCCGGCAGCCTACGGATGGTTGCGCTTTACGAGCGAAAACATCAACAAGAACCTCTATCGGTGTTCCTCGATCTTGCGCACCCCGTCCTACGTCGATCCGTTCCGGAACTGTGGCTACCGTTCGGCTTTTCGCTTTGCGCTTAAAATCATCAGTCCCTCCAAAGAGAAGCAAAGAGAGTGAGTGGATGAGTGGAGAATGTAACGATTTAATTATGCTCGGTGCTGGCCTGGCACTGATGCGCTTACCGTGTTCTTGCAGGAGTCTGAAACCGAACCGGAAGTGTTCCGCACAAGTTTCCCACACTCGTGCGCGGGAGAAGAAGCGTTCGGGCTGCATCCTTGACTGGTCGTCGGCGAGGACGGGGGCGACGGGGGCAGCGGAGGAAGCGGTGTGGATGGTTCGTTCTCGATCCCACCGTCCGACGGTCGGGTCGCGGGCACCATCGGACATCCAGCGGGTACCTTTTCACGGTTGATTCGTAAAACCGAATCTCGGCCATGGTGCTGTTGCTGCTGCTGGTGTTGATGAAGATCAGTCTTTTCACCGTCCGGATGGTGCGCACCGTTCCGGATCGGGAGTGGCGGAGGCTGCTGCTGCTGCTGGGACGACTCGAGCACGATCCGGCCCTTTCGCACCTCGATGTAGCGCGGCGAGGACGCGGCTAGGGTCGCATCGGACGCAGCCGTGGCAGCTGCTTCCTCGCGATAGTTTTTCAGGAACTCCAGGTACCGGGGGGAGGCAATTATTTCGCTCAGACCTTCGCGTTCCGCCTCGTACTGATTGTCAGCTGACACGGATCTGTAAAGGGTACGAAGAGTAGAAGCATTAGACTATGATGTAGCATCTTGGCGATGGAGCTTTCGTGAAGAAGTGTAGAAAATGTTGTACAAACAGGGCAATGAAAGCAAACATCACCACCACCACCACCAAAATCAACCCCTTTCCCACATCCAAAACGTGACGTATCTGTGCCTCATCGTCTCAAGAACGATGAAGCGTCAACTTGTCATTCTATCATTACAGAACCGGCACTTGCCGCCGTCTATATCAACATTTGCTCTCGCTGCTCTTGGGCGATTGTTGTTCGTACGTTGCGGCGTACCGGACTATTCTTCCCCTTACATCACACAGCTGAAAAGTGTACTTATTTATACACGATGATTTCATATAATCTATTTACCAGCTTCATTAACGAGGTGTAAAAAGTACAGCACCTAAGGGAGGAAAACAAGCGTCCCTAGCGTTTCGAGGGTAAGATCGACGTTTCGAATCCGAACAACAGGTGACATCAACGGGAAATCAACAACGTGGTGTCACATCAGGGTGTCAGATTTGTCGGACTGGGCGCAAAAGTTTGACAACCTTGGTTACATGTGAAACAGAGTTCCGTGACTTACGGACAAACAAATAATTTGTAGAGCTCCTTTCAATCATCCAATCTTTTACTTGGTGTGAGTATTATAAGTTATAATTGAACTACAGTTTGGTATTGCTATGCTCGTACGTTTTTTTATTTATTTAAGCATTATTTTTTACGACTCTTTGCTATAACATTCACTGAAGTAAGTAATAAAGTTAACACAATAAACATTTTCGTAAATCTTTAAATCGATCTGAGCTCACACATGCTCGCATGCGGTACGTCTATAATCCATATTAAATTATTCAATTCATTGCACCACAAACAATGAAGAACCCACGAGGCAAGATTTAACGCCAAAACTTTGATGACCACGACGACTTACGATCGCTGGTAAAGAAATAAATAGAAACTTTCCTTTAACCCGAGTAATGCACGCAATTTTCCTATCCGAAATCAACCGATCATCGAAGCGATAGAAACCCATTCGCCCGAATCCCTTTTTCTGGGCTAAATTTGTACCCAAATTCGTCCCAATAACTATTTCCACTGCCCAGAACGACGTGGAGTTGGGTTGCATTCTCTTTCAACTAATTTGAATATGAATACCTAACATTCCACAAACGCCACTCGGGAAAACGGTCTGTAGACGACGAAACAGAGTTTAGAAAAGAGTGAAATTCCGCTTTGCATCACTGTAAACTCGGCACCGGCACCACTCGCTTGGAAGGGATAAATTAATATTTTACATAATCACTCCGAACTTTACCAATTAACCTGTCCCCCTCCGTAAAAGCGCTCCTAATTTATTCATTCGGCACTTTGACCAAATTGAAATAAGTCTGAACGACACATTATTTTGCATACATCCGCTCGGCATACGCCGCTGACTTCGGCTGGTGAGATTAACCTCGAGCAAACAGACGCCATAATACACATCCAGGGACACCGGCTCGCCTCTGGCACATGTGGGGAAGGATTAAGACCGAGATTCCGTGACCCAAATACATCTTCCTTTGTTTCCGAGTGCGTGCTGAAAACTTTGTCCCGGAAGGAAGGGTGAGGCGCTAAATTTTCCATTTGTGACATCCGAAAAATTCGAATGAGTCAGCCGTTGCCACAACAGGGAAAAAGAAGTGCCCTCCCTCCGAAAACAAAACAACAAAAAAAGGAGAAGCATAAAACACACTCCATAAATACACACAGCAAAACCAATCTCCCTATGCCGGTGTGTGCATCTAGCATTTGCCACGCGCGCCCTGTTTTATGCCTTATTTTTCCAATTTGCCATCCATCTTATTTTTGCGCGTGTTTTTGGCATGCGATTGGTAAACGGCAACAAATAGAACCCTACGGGCAAAATATCGGCAAAATTATCCGACCTGCCAGCAGCAGAGCAGGGGCGACCGCCGTCCGCCTACATGGACTGGGTGATGAATGCTACCCTACTCACTTCTAATTGTTTCTTCTGCACGTTGTAACGATGATTTGTGCGGAGAAGCGAAAGAGACGCTTTCCCGTTTCGAGTAGAGCAACTTGCGAGGGGTTTCCCAAAATGTATTTTGATGTGCAGTCGTCTGCCTGTGGTAGCGTTTCTGTGACGAAGACAGTTTAAATAATATCCAGCGGGAGGTTTCAATATTGAACTTACAATAAATTTTCCTCATAAACGGTGTTGTGCTGCTGCGACCAATATGTTTCATAAAGTAGGTTAAACTATAATATCCTACATCAATATATTATTTGATAGCATATGTAAATATAGCATAGTTAAATACCTATTATAGAGGAATAATCGGAATTTCTATCCTCTTATTAGGTCTTTGATGTGTTAAAAAAGAAAGTTAGTCAATAGATCCAAATTCATAAATCTGTATCAATTTAAATCTTTCTGAACCAATGCTTTGCTTTTCTATTGAACCATTTTTATCATTTATCATCAACAATTTATTTTTATTTTTATCATCAACAATTTAAAAGTCATTTTAAAAGACAATTCCTACACATTTAAGGTTACATATTTGTTTCAAACAAAATTCTTAATGGTTAAAATAAAAACATATTATCTATCATCAGCTTCAAAACAGCGTTTTAACATTCATTTTCAAAACCAATTCATCAAAAATTAAAGTTTTTTTTTTTATTTTTTAGATGAATTATTAAAACTAGGCTAGGAAGCCCACATCAGCAGCACCGTTGCCACATACCTGTTCCCTGCTATTCATTCTCATAACTTAATCTAAGTAAACTGACCGATGGTTGTGAAAACGAAACAAGTTTCTCGCCATCTTCGGACATGCTCGCGTGTTTGCCGAGCTTTTCTTGAGATAACACCAAGATTATGAAGTGTGAAGTGTGAGGCTATCAAAAGGTTACGATAGATTATGATGCTTTATATAACGTTTTATTGCAACCAGTATGCTGTAGTATGCTTTTATTACAGTACAATATAAAAAAAATGTTACACAACAGCGCTGAAACTAAACAGCGAAATCGAAAACACTGCAAATAAAGGTGTTTTTGTGTGCGTAAATTAACCAGAAAATCACTGTTAATGGTTTTTGTTCACCTTTCCACAACGCTCGTTTGAACCTTCTTGCACAAGAACATCCAACCTTTCCCGATTGACGAGCGAAACTTTCTCCTTTCATCTCCTAACTCGCGCTGTGCCCACACGACCGGTAAAACGAACGAGTTTATTTATCATGTGACAGTGATTTAATTAAATGATCGCTGCTGTCTGTCCATTCGACCGAGCGTGTGTACGCTCGTCCGGCATGGATCACTAAGGTTTGTCAGCCAGCTCACGTCCGTCTAACGAACGCCGGAGCGCGGAGCATCCGCCACGGTGCGGAACATGCGACAAGAAAGAGCACTTCAATTAGCTCTATGATAAAGCCTAGCCTTCCCGACGGACCGACCAGCCGACCAACGGCCCACAACCTGCATCCTCTTCCTCCCATTAGGGCTCAACCGTGTCATGTCGCCCTATCACGTCGCTGCACAATTTATCTCGCTCATATTACGATTCGCCGAAGCCAATGCGGTCTCGTCGGCGTTGTGCGCGTCTTTCCTTCCGCTTTCCATTACAGTGAGTTACGAAAAGTTTGCTTCATTATTGTACACCAAGTCGATATAACTACATCAAGTCATTAAAGGCCATACAAGTATAAGGCTTCAAATTAAATTGTTTTTAAAAACCTTATTGAAGCGATAAAATGTTTCATTGGGCTAATTATTACAGTGAATCATAATTCTGGTAGCCATCATAAATTTAAAAAATGTATCATAAAAAAGAAATAAAAAATGTCCTCCTTCACAGATAGCCACTTTGTCCATCAGTTGTGAAGCCCTTCTATTCCGCAAACACAATGAACCATGAAGCGGCAGTCCATCTTTTCAATATTGACGTTGACTCATCAAAGGAAGGAGGCAAGCAATTTTATAGTTTAACAAGATCTAGCTTTTCATCACCCACCTTTCCCTATCCCGCCTTGTCACGCCCGCTTGTTCAATTAAACTGCAGTGATCCTCATCAGCTCGATCGTGTAGCATAGCATAACCACATTGAAAAAAAAAGCCAACCCAACCACCGTGTCATTCGCTCCACATTGCAGCGAGCGAGAGCGCTTTCCCGTTCAAAAACCGCGTTTGCCACCGGTCGGAAGGGCTTCGGCGGGTCCCGTTTCAGCAAAAATCAGCACTTTCATCACGTCACGAGCAATTTAGAGCGCACCGTGAAAGGCTCTCTATATCCACCCACCAGCCCCCTACCAACGCCGATGTACCGATGAAAATCTTGCCAGCGACGACGAAAGACACGCTCGCTGACCAATTGATGGGTTGGCATAATGCCGAGACCGCTCAGCCTTCCTCACGAAAGGTTTTCTTCTTTACTTTTACAGTCACACAGACACACACACGCGGGCGCGTAAACGCTTGCCGCCCGCTGAAATGCAGGAATGCACCGCGAAATGTGTTTTCGCTACACTTCACCCAAAATGCCGTACCGCAAAATGACGTTCCTTTGCTTTGCTTTGCCCACTTCCCTGCATCCTGCATCGAGGCGCATCGAATCGACCGAAAAGATGGAGAAATTATGCTCGCTTTTGGGTGGCAAAAGGCGCCCTTAATCCGCCAGCTGCGATTGACGCGTGTAGGAGATTAACACCAACACGGCACTTATCCCGTTCGTACAACGACGACGACGACGACGACGGCGGCGACCACGACGCGCGTTGGAGCACGCACCGAAAACCCCTTTCGCCGCTAGATGTTTGACACTGATCCAGACACAATTGTTAACAACATGTCACCATAGGGCGCTGAGTGCAACACGTACAGCACATTGAGGAAGCAAACAAAAAAAAAACCGCAGCACACAGCAAATGGGGAGAAATTGAGGACAGTGCAGCAATTGCAATTGTCGCCCACAAACCTTCGCGTACGCAAAAGAGCGAAACGTATGCGCGTGTGTGTGTGTATGTTTCTGTGGTGGAAGGTGTGTGCAGGGTACTATAATTTAGAGGATTTAATTTATCAGACTCATCAGATGAAATATACTAACTGCTATATTAATTAAAATATAAAATAATTACAGTGAGTCCTAGAACTGAAGTTATCCAAACAAAAGTAGTGAAGGGTATTTTGTACAAATTCTTCTATGATCGTTCTATTCCTTAATCTAACGTTCGAATTTTAGTTCACAAAACAATCATAAAGTATGTTGTTTTTTTAAATAAAAATTAAGGCAAAACTCTTCATCCGTTTTTCGTAGACAGGGGCGGCATATTTCTGGAACGAAAATAACGCTCAAAGTAGAAGCCAAAGTGTTGATGATTTTTGGATATCTTGAAAGACAGCAGGGGTCTCCAAACTACGACACGCGGGTCGCTTGCGTCCCCCGGGATTCTAAAATGCGGCACGTAAAGCCCATTTGTGATTTAAATAAATTTTAAATGAAATATTTTGTTTTAGGAATTCAGAAACATTGAAATTTTTTTTTTTTAAATCAAAATCAGCGAACAAGCTAATGTTTAAATATTGCAAACATCGTTTATAATATATGAAAAATCGCTTGAAATTGCACCTAAATTGTTTTCTTATTAGGTGATTAAAACGTTAAAACATTCATTTTTGGACACCTGTTAATCAGTCTATTTTTTTACTTAAGATGCTTTTTACAAAATTTTGTCAAAATATTAAGGTCACGAAGCTTCTCCTATCTCTTCCTTATAAGAAGTAGAGCTGGGCATGTTTTTCTCGCGAGCAATTAATTCTGGACACCTGCAATTCAAAGTTTCAAAATGACAATTGCAATGCAAATAAACCCCCTGCATTACTTTTTTTTATTTTCGTATTGTAATATTTTAATACAGTTTTGTAAAAATCAACTTAAGTACAAAATCAGATCGATTTACAGGAGTGCAAAAATGAATGCTTGTCATTGTATGAAAATTTGAAGCAATGCGGCACAAAGAAGCACAAAGAAAAGTTTGGAGACTGGTATACAGCGACAGGAAAAACAAAAACGAGATAATTAACACTTCTAAAGGGGTTTAAAGGGATCATCAAAAATATTGTTTGAGCCCAGAAACAGATACTTGAAACAGTCAGATACTACAGTTTAACATAAACTTGAACATAAAATCACTTACTTAAGTAATAAATTAAGTGGTAAATCTTTGGTTCTAAAAGACTTTTTTCTAGCAACAACGTAAAAAACGTCATCTATTCAATCCGATGCAATTGACCTAAGTATATTGAATATAGTTGAAAAAAAAAAACAAATCGTTCGCAGTGGACACCATTGTCATCTATTCCCTCTTTCAAATTCAACCTCGTAGAATGTTCTATCCTATATTAATCTGTCTTATCCATGACTCACTTTGCGTCTAAAAGTCCACACAACCATCCTGTGTCATACAACTCCTTGATAGCCACAATGTGAGATCGGCAAACACAAATTATGTTTTTCCAAAGTCAAATCTGCCTGCCTTCCCAAGCGCACGCAGCCGGAACGTGTTAGCCACAATCACTTTCCATCGGGGGAAAAAACACCAGTTCACCCTTTTATTTCTGTCTTTGTGGGCGCAAACTTTTGTCATCCTCGCCGGTCTTGGGCGGCATCAGGAATCGGTCGGTAACACAAATCGGAAAACTTTTATCTGAATACTCCAGCTAAACTCCCTCCGGCCTAGTATACAGAAAAAAAACACTCTACACACACGAGCACACATAACTCGCAGCAAAATGAGAAAGTCCATTCGTTCGGGGGAGTGCAATGAGGCGGAAGAGCGTAACCAGCATCCGGTCCTATTGTAAGGAAGCGACGAACAGAGCGCTCCTGCCATTATCTTCTCGGTGGTGTCGCATGATGTACGCGAGATGATGGTGGAGACGCCGTTGACGCCGGCAGGGGTTCACATCATAGGCGCCAAATTGGTTAATAGTGTAGAAAGAAACAGGGGAGCCGCAGCACCACGAGGCAGAATTATAACTGCAAACGAAATTATCGATAACGAGACCGCTTCGATGCCACACACACACACAACCCGGGTATTATCATTCATTTATTCGCGTCCTGCGGGTGTTCGAGTGCTGCGCTCGAACAAGAAATTGCGCACGATAAAGCATCACTACACCAGCACCGTCCCGCTTTATGTTGCATCTCTAGCGTGCACCTTAGTTTTCCTAACTCATCTAAAATAAAGAAAACGTGACTGTGGGCAACCTAGAAAGACGTTTACAGTCACGGAGCTGATACGCGCCGGTTCCCCTCATCGAACACTGTGATCTAGTGGTGCGGGCCGATTTCGTAAATTACTCACCATTTCCCAGAGTGTTTTTATACACTCCACTCCGCTAAAGCCTTTCTCGTTATGATACTGAAGTGTTCTGTGCCTTATACTCTTCTAGCGCCCCGCCGGCGTGCACGAACACTCTTCCCATTATGTGCTCTTCAAACGCTATAAATACCATCAATTATAACTCCGATAATTCTCCACAACTTGCCCGCGCGAGAGTTTTTCGACGAGGCACTTTTCGCCCATTCGTGCCAGCACCGAGAAAAGCCGGGAAAGAAAGATTCCTCTTGTTCTTCCTTGCGCAACCTTTGCTCGGCCATTTTTCCTGTGCTCCTGAGCGGACGGGCCACTCTCGACCCATTTCGTTCCACTTTACGCCCATTCCCCACTTTGGAGGTCAGCGTTGGGCGGTGTTGTGATGCTGGAAGCACGGGCAAGTGGCTGGAAGGTCGGAAAATATTTCGCTCGCATTTCGGGAAAAATGTGTGATGAAGAAAGTCGGCACATTCCTGTTCCCGTCAGCAACATTCGCGCGAATATGCTGACAAAAATGTTGCATAGGGACGCACATTTTGCCGCTCTCTTACACACTGCCACACACTGCTTGTACAGAGTTCAGGGGGGGTGGGGGCGTTCAGGGTGGAGTGAATTTTATTTGCTATAGAATTTCCATAAACTCGACAGATATTCGGCCCTTTTCGGAGGCAGAGTACTTTGAGCCCGCTCGTTACGCCCGAACAAATCTCTGTAAAACCGAGCGCTCACATATTTGCTCTCCAATGTCAATCCCTTAACGACACGAAACATCGATACATACACACACAGACACTCCGCACAAATATAGTTTGACAATTGGCCAAAAATGTGTCACGTAACCAATCTCGCATATCCAATCGATGCTCTCGCCCAGCCGATCCTGTTCCAGAGTAGGTGATTTCGGGCATAACCCACCCACACACCGACACCCTGCGCTCGGGGACAACCCTTTCCGGCGGGAAAGGGGGACATCATATCGCCCGCTCACACCCGGAGGAGGTTGTTGGCGCCAAAAATCATAGTACAGCCACGAACCTGCTGACACGATGCCGCCGTGGCGTCACCGTTACCACTTTCTGGACCGATAATGTTCGTTTCCTACACACTCCCCCACCTGCAACCCTTCCCTTACTTCCCCCTTCCAAGCCACAGAGGGCAGGTCGAAGAGTTATTTTGTTTCTGGGTTACGCAAACAATACGCCAGAAGATAAAGCCAAATTTTATGGCCTAATGTTTGATGGGCATGTTTTTTTCGGAAGAACTGGCAGTGGCAAGATTGCTACAAGGGCCAGGAACGAGTTGAGTGAGGGAAGGGGGAGGCTTTTACACACGCTCCATGTGTAAGATAAAGGGAAGCCCGGGAAAGTGAACGAAAGCAACGAGCCGTAGACAATCACATATGCTGCCGGTGCTGCTGGGAGGAAAGCTTTTGTGCTTAAGAATTTTTCGACGACACAAAAAAGCAAGAAAAACGCTCAAATACACATGTTTATTTGGCTGTATTTGGGAGCGAACACGTGTGCGTGTGTGTCACGGCTGGTACTTGCAGCATTACGGTACACATCTGCAAATAAAAGTAAGCTCTAACAACACCAATTTCCCCCTTCATCGCCCACCACACTTTTCCTGTGTGCCTTGACAAATTCTACGCCCTGAGGGTGGCATTAAGTGTTTACACACACATGTGAGCCAAAGCAGACGGCCTGGCTGGGATTTTCCAGGGGAAGAGGTGGCCAAATAAATACCATGACCCAGTTTCTAATTCCTTGTTTTGCGGCCGCCCGGCACTTAAGCTACACCATTCACTAATGAGTCCTCGGGCAGCGGCAAACAAAGTGCTGGAAACGTGCTGGAAAGGAGGCGTTGGGGAGCGCCGGGGATGTTGATCTCCAATAAAACCACCGAGCATAAATAAAGCCGTTTGATATCATTTGAGAGCTGCCGCTAGCGTATCGTGAATGCGGTGGAAGAGCAAGTCCTCCTCTTTTTTCGGGAAATAACTAATTTCATTGATGAGGGCTACTTCACTTCTACCTCTCCTTAAGTAAAAACATTTATCAATCAGATCATTGTAGCTCAATGTGTCCTTTTCTCGCATTCTCTCTCTCACACACAAACAAAGACAATCTGCTGCTGCTGCTGTTTGTTGCCAAATCACGCTTCTGGTTTTGGCATTAAATTTTTTGCTACTCCCCCACGCAACAGATTTGGTAATTCGAGCCAGCCGGTCGTCATCGTCAGATTTGGCAGGATGTGCTTTGCGGAACCACCTACCTACTATCCAGGGAGGCGGAACTGAACGATTTCCTTCCCGCTAATTAATCCACCTCCAAACCAGGAGGAGTCGTGTCGTATCTCTCGCAAAAGCTGACAGTCGATATCTATAAAACCCAACAATCTGCACTAATTAGTCACTGGCGGGCCCCTGGTGCCAGAAGCGTTGTCGCTCTGCAGCCAATCGGGGAAGGTGGTATAGGTACAGGTCCCTTTGAGGCGAGCACGAAACAAAAACGTCGAATAAACAGGATAGGAGGAGGCGTCCCCAAAAACACGACGATGTAATAAAATGCACTCTTGTTAGGCTTTCCCGTCTTCCCTGGCAGTGGCAGGGAAGGGAAGAGGTTCTGCCACTGCCGCACCGATTTAGAACCGGAGAGTTTTCGCGCGGCTCGCAAACTCGATTGCCTTTTTCCGACCAGCCCGAACGAGGTCACGCTCAAACACGATGGAAAGCTCACCACTCACAGCCGCGGCCCCGCCCCGGAACGCTCCCAGATTCACTCGACGAAATTAAATAATGCTGACGGAAATATACTGGCCGAGAGCGGACGGAAGCCTCTAGCTTCTTGCCTTTATACAGCCACAACACATTCCAACAACCCCGGGAAGAGTGATGAGTTTCGGTTGCTATTGTGCGCTCCGTCGAGGCTTTCGCTCTTCTCACTCGCTTCGGTTCGCCCTTTGCTTCAATAAAAAGTATTATGCTGCTCCCCAACATGCGCACACACACACCCACCTTATTATCCGATCGCGTTTGTGTTTCATTCTTGTTTCCCAAAAAAAAAAAAGAAATAAACGCGACTGACAGCATGATGCCGGCCAGCAAATGGGATGTTGTAAATATGTCCACCATTTACGCGATGGAACGTGACACGATAGATCTTTTGCTCTGTGTTTTGCCTTATGTTGTTGAATTCGCATTACAAAAAAAAAAAACAATCCTAACTCAACCCCACCCTTTACCTCGGCGTGTGCCTTATTAGTTTCGAAAACGGATGGAAAACCGTGAAGGAAGATTCGCAGTAGTAGCACTCGTGTGGACGGCTGGTAGCAGCAAGAATTATTGGTTGTTTGCCTTGTGTAAGCAGTTTGCATTTTTTTTATTTGATAACATCAATTGTACAATATTTGCATGCTGGTGCAATAAAAACGAATGTTATGTAACATGTGAGAACCATTAATTTAACCCTTGCTTATGTAAACGATGAAGCGAAAGAGAAAAGTTTATATACATTTTATTAAAAAAAAAACAGATGCATCTATTAAAACTTTTCTAAATTAAATATTCTGTATTAAAATACCTACAGTTGAGTATAGCAATAAAACTTTGCAGACAGCAATACAGGAATAAAAAACTCTAAAGTGAAGTGTAAATTAGATTTCATTCAAATGTGTAATCAAGACCTTTACTAGCGCCTCCTGGCGATGGCTGGCCTTACTTGTTTAGCATTGTGAATCATTCCAGCTCCTTAAACTGTAACTTTTTTATTATGTTATCCTTAACTGGCTAGAAAAAGGAATTTTATTGATAAAACAAGTTAGATTTTGAGAACTACATTCTTTAAGACATCGCAAAATGATGAAAAATAAGTGCTACGAAAATTAGATATGCGACCCAAAATTGATTCAGCTTCCGCTAGTTGTCAATAGAAGGCTGAAGGCGTGATCTGGAATTTTACTAGCGCCTTCTGGCGATTAATGGCAGAACCGTGTATAAGCTCCGATAAGTCATTTGGCCATTTCGTAAAAAAGTTCGCTATAATTCATCCGAATGGGATACATTCATGACAAAGCATGTTTTTAATGTAATTAAAATGTAAATTAATGTAATTTAATGTAACTCAATGTAATAACTCATTTTTGTAAAGCAAAACCATAACACTTAGATAACTAGTGGATACTAGTTTGGAGATATTTACATTATTTACAAGTACAATAGGTAAAATACTTAAAAAATACTCATTTTTGTACTATTGATTTTTACTGGAATCACGTTAAAAATATTTAAAATTTAACGAATTTCAGATTATTCCTACCAAGCTTTCATAAAACGATTTTGTTTTTCCTTTCTTCAGAGTTTGGGACTTTTCCGTTTGGCTCAGATAATTTGCACTAATGTCTCGTCCAAAAACAGCCTCAAAACAATCCTGTTTTTGGCACAGATGATTTAACGTTATTAACGTGCTCCAAAAGCGTGTAGGCGCGCCGCGCAAACCATCTCCCGCCCGAAACATGGCAACATGCAATGCCTGTCACTTTGCCGTGATGATTGAAAATAACCGTCGACACTGTGCGCGAGGATAATAAAAATGCTAATCAACATTATAACGCTTGGTCCATCCATCCTTGCCTTGCCCGCCAAATGCACCCCGTGACCATCGTAAAACTGCAAACCCAACCGGGCTGACGAGCTTTACATTTTATGTTCCGGGCTTATGGACAGTTCAAAAATTACATTTTTATTGAAAAATCGAGTTTGCCCGAAACGAGCGAAGCATGTTTTACGTTCGCAAAGATGTTTTTTTTTTTTTGTGTTACTTTGGGTCCGAAACCGTCCGTCCTCAGCAGCGTTCGTCTGCTGGTGGTGTGTTGTGTCGCTGCTGCCGTAAGTTGGCAGTACCATGTTCCGTGGAGATGATTATCGTTTCCTTGTCCAGATAAGAGACGAGTCCTGAATACACACAAATACACACTGAACAACAAAAAACGGCAGCAAAAAGAGCACAGTGCAAGAAACCGGCCGCAAATCATCAAGTCGATCATTCACCGCGAACAAATAATCATGCAATCGCACAATAAATTGCGATTCATCATCATCAACAGCCAGACATGGAAGGGGTGCACACAAAAACAGAAACGTCAGCCATTTCACCGGCCATCATTGAATTGACGGTTCTTTTCACTCGCTCCGGCTACAATCGCCCACAAGGCGACGAGAATGAGCCTAAAATTAGGTCACTTATTCGCTAGGCAGTGCAACCGAGCGAGGCTGAGATTGCACAACAATTCGCCCCGCGGTTCCAGACTGTCTCATGATAGTCTGAGGCACACACACACACTCGCTGGGATTGTAAAACGAGCAAATGGAACGGAAAAGGAAAGCTCCGCCAAGACGCAAGTCCCATACGGCAGCTTCTCGGGCCTAAGCCGACCTACTAGACGTAGAATGTTTCCTCTATCGCAGCCCCGGTCTGGGCACAATCCGTCACATCCGCCCCGTTATCTAGCCTTCCTGGTGGTGATGGTGGTGGTGTGCGATTGCGATACAAACAAAAAACGGGATGTGTTTCCCTCCAGTTTCCATTGGGGGGGGGGGGGAATGAGGGTGAAGCTGCAGATTGAGCAACCTTTCCGGAGCATGGGGAAGAAAAGTCGTTTGGCGTTTGGCCAGGGACAGGGACACCGAACCAAAAGTGTTGCTGACTGCAGTTCTACGTTCGGTTGCGACAGTCCGCTCCTCATTCGTCATTCCGTTTGTTCTGGTTTTCAATCCAGCGCCTTTCTTGAACCTCCACTTTGCAGTTACACGGTTCAATGTCCAATCTTCTCGTTTGGGACTTCGTATTTGTTGCCTTTTTTTACGCGCCCGGAGCTTCATGCAACCCAAAACGAATGAATGAAACGTTTACGGTTGGAGAAATACGTACCAACAGTGCATAAGAGCAATCGTTTTTACGCTCCATTTACTTGCTTCCATTGCTTCAAACTCTCTGATGGATAAGTTTTTTGTCATTGGCTTTAAAGCACGCCCAAAAGGTTGTAAAAATTATGATAAAAGGAACCCTAAAAGACGAAAATATTTTCGTTAACCATACACAAATGAAAATTACTTTCCTTACTCTAAATATTTGTAGCAACTTGTGCGCAAAACTGTTCCATCCCGAGCGTCTCTCATGCGTTCATCGTGCGTTGGTTGCAGCCAGGCGAACGACCCCAGCCGGAACCGAAACGGCACATAAACAACTACGGCACACGCAGACACAGTCCCACCGGGCTAAGCTGCATAAATACGATTGTCTGTCGGGTGCATCTCGCACGGCACTTGGTGCAGTTTGTCGAACTCGCCAAACGCCAAACCACCCATATAAGCTGGACAACCCACCCGGGCGCTGATGCTTTCCACCGCGCTTGTCCCGCCATGTCCACACGCGTTGGCGTGCCGACGTTTGTTGCACACTCATATTCTCAACCTGACGTAACAGACGCTGCTGTCTGCCTGTCTGGGAAGCGAACCTGGGTCCCGCCGAAGGGCCGGCGTTCCTTCTAACGCTCTGGCGAAACCGTGCGGAAACCGACCGCTCGTTACACAACGCCGGTGGAGCCTTTTAATAATACCATCACCTTGCGCATCCTGCTGCCCGGCCGGTGGACGGAAGTTCATTCTTCTTCCACTTTACTGTCCCGTCTGTCCTGTGAACATTGGCTGGAAGGTTCAGCTCCTTGTGGTACGGGTACAGAAAGCAAAGAACAAAACATCACGTGTCGGAGCGAGCCACGCGCTTTCAAATCACTTCCTGTCCGGGCGAGGTCCGTTCGCATTCTCCTGTTGCTCTTCGTGCCGTGGGTGGGCCGCATGCTCCGATGGATACCCCCACACGGGCACTTGCACACCGGCGGAAGGGGTAGCATTTTATTATTCATTCATAAGGTGAACGGTCCGACATAGGCGACAACTTTATTTTGTATTCTTTTAACCACTTTCGTTATTGTTGTTGGGAGCGCAAGGTTTCATCACAACTTTTCATTCATGCTTTTAGCGATATGTGTGGACCATAAACATAAAAGTGCAAAATGAGTAGATTTTTTTATTTTATATTTAAGAGCTTTTTTGTGAGAAATTATTTGAAATTAGCAATACCGCCTGGCCGTTAATACTGAATAAAAAAATATTTAGAATTACAGGAAGTAAATTTCAATAATGGAAAAGCCTATTCCTAGGTATAGCTTATGCTTAAAAAACAATATATCAAAAAACAATATGATTAAATTTAATAGTACTTTCAGCAAATAGCACATCCTTCACATATTAATTGTCTAATGCTAAATAATGAATCTTTTTCAACCAGATTGATAGAAATGGTCTAGAAAATTAAATTAATTCTGCATGACTTCAAACTGCAAACTTGAAAAAAGTCAAATTAGAACCGAAAAGACAAGCGTAATTTTCCAACAATTTTATCAATTGCGTTAAGGATAAAGAGTATCATTTTTTACTATAAATGCTCTTCTTGCCAGCAAGGTATCATATTTCGATTAAAAGTACTGCAAATAAGATGTTTGAGCATTCCAAATGCATGCTCCATTGACGATATAAATAGAAAACCTTATGACTAAAACACAGCCTCAAGATAGGTTTGAGAAGTTCTGTGTTGAATTGTTTGTCAAATACTTGATAATTTTCTTTTCTATGAGCATTCAAATACACAATTGATATAAGAATGTACTAAAGTCTTTTCTTATAATGCATTAAGTATTGTAATAAAATAGGAATATTTTTAAGGAAAGTTGTTTTAACTTTTAAGTAGTTTTGAGTAATTCATATGCGTTAAAAAATAATAAACCACGTAATATGCTAGTAAACGGACACTTATAAAACAATGAACACAAATGAAATACACTTTCCAATTTTTTTTGGTCATGGATATTTATATTCAATATTTGTTTGCCACATTATAAAGATCAAAAGGAACAAATCGCCCACTAAGTAATACACGCGATCTTGTAACATGAAAGTAAAAGATTGACGGGCACATGGCGTTTTGTTTTCTGTTTCCCTCCCTACTCCCACTTTGCTACCCACCTTCTCGTTGTTCTCCATCGACGCTTCAGTGCACCCAACATTTTTTTCCGTTCAGCTTCCGTGGCGTGGCGGGAAGGAGGATGGGGAGGGGAGGTACGGCGAGCTACTGCATCAAACAAAAGTGCATATTCGCGTCGTCACCAAACGGGTTGCACCATACACACGAGCGCGCGCGCGCGCTCTCTCTCCACCGGGGAAAAAACAAACAGCAGAAGCAGTATTTTACGCGCCCGTCCGACTGTCGTCAGAATGTCCATAACACTCACTCAACATATCACACTACTTGCCCAACGTATGGGGGAGAAAAGGGGTGGAGAGGGGGGAGGAAGTAAGGAAGGAAGTGAGCGGTGGCGCTTTTGTAGTGCCTTTATGTTGCTTATTTTCTGCCGGCGTTTACTGCCAAGTTGTTGCACCGCTTAGCTGAGTTTTGGACTATTATTTGCCGCCATGGCACTGTTTGACAAGTATGTTTGTTTAAGCACTGTTTCGCATTTAAGCACTGTTCAGCAAACTGTTAAAATTTGCACGCCTTTTGCGTTTCTTAAAGCACTGTAAGTAAAGATGTTTCAGGCGAATGCCATTAGCAATTATTTAAATATTTGTATTAAACAATCACTAATGACAGCCAATTTTAAGCAAATCGCAGACACTGTACGTCCTCGGTATAACTTTAGAGTTTGTTTGTTAGCTTTTTAGTCGCTTTTATACGTGTAAAACATTATGCTACACATAACACTGTTCAAACACATTTTACGAAACACTTGTTTCTGTTGGCTTAGCAGCGCGCACCCGAACGATCAACGAAGATAAATTACACTTTTGCAACGCAAAAATTATTGCCTCCAAGAGTGAATAACTCTCACCAGGATTACCTCATAAAACGGTCGCAAATCATGATATTTTGCTTGGAGTGCGTAAATTATCCATGTTGCCACTACGCGGCCCCGATCGAACGGTTGCTGGTGGTGCGCCAAACGCGCGCTCACAAACGCCTACGTACCGGCGAACACGTTCTTCGTAACGCATCAGACACGCTGTCTAGAGGGAAGCTGCAGCCTTGTATCATTACATCCCGCGGCTTTGAACGGCGCAAACACTCACACACACCCTTCGCCTTTCCCCGTTTTGTCGCATGCTGATTTATATACGCATACCCCCAACATCCGTGGCCTTCCCGGTGACGCCGGCGGCGAAGACAAATTCTCGCATTAGAAAGGTTTGCTTCCTGAACCAACGAACCGAACGAAACTATTGCGGCTAGTCGTGAAACGGTGCGCATCTTTATGCGCGTGCTTGCTTTTGATATGGTTTTATAAATGTGAAGGATCCACAATTTACGATACAAGGTAAAAGGTAATACTTTGCACCTATTACAATTTTCAAAGGAACAAACGGTGTCAAGGAACTACAGGGTTTACTTCGCGGGTAGCACTATTTTCGACTTCCAGGATGGTCCTGGACCTTTCTGACGCAATGTGCGTCCAATATGATTTTGGTCACTTCAATAGACGTAGTACAGCAGGCGACATAAGTACAAAAAAAATGTTAAAGAAGGAAACAGAAAGTTTGTTAAATTACAGAAAAATGTCTCGTAAAATGTAACACAAAAATACATCTTTATGAAATTTTTACTTATACTAATAAATTATATGGAAGATAGGCCAGTATAATTGGCCAGTAAATCGGTAATGTAATACTCTGAGAATTGCAACCTTTTCCTCATTCTAAAACGATAAAAAACAATTTACATGCTACAATTTTTGTGTGTACGACCCCACAATTCTTCACAGTTTTTGCTTTTCTTAGTTTGCTTTTTATGCTTCATGTCGACTGGTTTTTATATGGAGAAACCGAATTTATAAATCTTACAGTCTTCCGAAAACCATTCAAATAAAATAAAGTTACCAATTCAATCAACGTATGAATAAAATGAGTAGAGTACAATAACATGAGTATAACCATTAATATTTGGATAAGCAAACTGTTCTCCAGATGTCGAAACACATCTTGAAAACAACAAATTATGCTACACAGATCGCAACGTGGCTTGGTAAACCCTGTATAGTCTTGGAGAGTTTATTTTTTTTCTCTCGTTTTAATCAACTCACATTCTACACCTCTGCAAATACGTTCTGCCTTCCATCCTTCCATGCCCGTAGCAATATCTTTTTTTTTTCTGGGTTAACAATTTATGTCACTCCAAATGCGAACGGCATCGTGCACAGCCACAAGCGCAAGAAATGCCTGGGCGCAAAGATGCTGCTCCGGCCGGTTTATACTCCTAGCGCGTTAGGTTATCGAGTGGGAGTTCCACGGCAGCGCGTTCACCAAGCGCAACATACCTCTCCATGTTTCTGTCTGTGTGTGTGCGCGAACTCGCAGTATATTATGCACCATTTGAGATCAACTTCGTCACATTCGAGAAAACGGCACAGCACCGTCCCGCGGGGCCACCCATTGCACAAAATCCTTCCCTTAGCGCCCTTCTGACAAGACTGAGACGAATGTGTGAGTGTGTGGCGGGCTGAATGAATGGGAATCTACGGTGCGGCGATTGAAAGGTGTTTGCAATGGCACAGAAGGAAGACTCGCAGACAGCATTAATGTATTGTCCAGCCTCCCATGACGTCTAGTGTGCAGCTTTTTCTTCTAGACTCTATTGGTTTATTTAATTATTATTTGATTGAAAAAAATAATCTTAATCGTTTGAAGATACATTTAGTGCCTTTCCCAGATACATATCAACTTGTTGTGCAGGCAAAAAAGAGAACGTTCAACCTGTGCGCGCTTTTCAACTCCTCCAGCACGAGCTGCTTCATCCCAGTTGCTCTGTTCAGCCCTCTATGCGACCTCATATATCCCACACCCTTCAACCCATACCTCTAGCTGCCACCACCCCCCTCTACCCTCGAAGCATACACATACGGATTTTTTGCGCAATGCATTCCTTGAGTAATGTGATCCAAAGGAACGGCATCCCAGCGGCAGCGGCTGCAGCACTATTTATAACCCCGCACGGTCTGCCGGTCGGTTCGCGACCCCGGAGAGTTTGGCAATCGAACATTAGGAGGACGGACGGATCATACGAACCATCCGTCAGCAGCACGCTACCGCGCTCCACCGCAACGCTGGTCCCGTCGTCGCATCGAGCAAATGCCGATCATAAAGCGCGTTATTTGTGGGCAGCGCAGCACACAACACTTCTGCGCGCTTATTACGACGTCATAAAAACTCCTCGAAATGTTCCGTCAATCCATCACCCCCGGGCCCGCTGTGTGACATCGGCTTGCGCGAGCCGTTAAGAAGGGAAACATTTAAATTTCGATCAACCGAGCTCGCCCGATCAGCTGCTGCGCCGTTTTGATGTCCAATCGGGTGTGCAAAAGTATGCGGAGAGGCAACAGACTCACTCAAAAAGGTGCTTTGAAAAGACAGCTGACGAGTGTGTGGTTAAGGGCTGAAGAGTGTGACACATTCTCGCTTCCCACTTCGGTTTGGATCTTGAATTTCGCTGACCGGGCCCCCGGGCTGGCGTGACGCGAAGCGCGCACACCGTAATGCTTCCATCGCGCCCACCGAAAATGGTAACGCTAAATTTTGTATTGACCAATCGGGCTTCGTTAATTGGAGCCGTAAAATTTTAAATGCTAAACAAATCACTGACGGTGCGAAATGTTGGACAAAAAGGCATTCCTTAAGCACAAACAATGGCGGGGGGAAGGGAGAGTTTGACAATGGGCAATTTACTGCCATCGCTGCTTGCTCGTTTAAACGTAACGTCTTCGCAAATGACCTTTCGGCAATTAGAAGGCACGTATGCATTTTCAAGAGTGCTCATATGTCTGCACATTAGTTTGAAAACAGACTTGGACAGGTGATTTGATGGAGGATGGTTGAAATTAGTTCAAGGTTTTCTTTGAATGTGATTTTAAGCTGTCCTATCATTTATAATCTGTCTAATGGGAACATCATTTTATGCATCTACACAGTGAACCTTTGCATTACAAAATTGTGTATGAAAAATGAAGGTATAGGATCATACATTTTTTCAAGAGCGAATAATTAAAAAAAATGTTTACGATACATCTTTCTCCTCTACTTATTTGAACAAATATTGTTGAATAATCGACACTAACATGCTTTGAATATTGGTGGTTGGTCGTACGCATATGACGGACTCGGAGTAATCTCAATAGGATTTGAATAACTTTACCCCTCTCCTCTGGGATCAATCAACACAAAAGTTCACCTGCTTGCTTCATCATTTCCAAAAGATCGATAATTATTTTCAGTAAAATCGAGTTGAAGTTTATGTTTTAAAGCAAAGATTGCATACATCACTTTACTTTAGATTAAAACACACGTAACGTTTTATTAACATATCAGGGAGGAGGTTTAAAAACTAAATTGTAGTGTTACGTAATTGATGGATGTCGCGCCTCGCGTGACAACTTGCATTGATATAAATTTAGCCAGTTTGAAAACATAGCAGAATATGAACATTATCAATAGCTTTTGGGTTCTCCAATAATAATTATCTAATGTTTATGGAGTGTTATACTACCTTTGTTTTCTTTTCGCTTTTTTGTATTCTCTTGCAACCATATTTTATTTTTTGTAAGCAAAACAATCTGTAATCCATTTTTTTTTGTAAGCAAAACAAAAAAACTGACTAGCACATCCACTGAACTAATTTATGTTGCTCATGATTTTGAGCCAGTTTATACCTTTAACGATACAGTAATTTGAAAAAAGACCCTTAAGTTTGTTGGATTTATTTTCATTTTCTAGAAATTGTTCTGAAATTGAGCATATCAACTGTTATCAACTGTCTTTGTAACCAACTTCTAAATCGATCCAATATGTTCAATATGTTTTTAATCTTTACACATTTTGGGTAAATTAAACACCTTGATGATTCTTACTTTAACTTCAAAATTTAATTTTACCGTTCACCTAAAAAACGTACATTTTCTAACTATACACACTTTATAAAAATGCCATGCTTACAAAGTAAAACGCAATGTTCCCTGCATGTAGTATTAGTTGCAACATAGGTTGAGAATATATTTACAAGTACTAATACTACGCACAATGCAATTACCGTAATAAGTGAAATTTTTTCTAGCAAAAATATCGAACAATTGTAACTAAACTTTATCTCATTATGTGTTTAAGTTCAAACGGGCTCTGTCAACAAACCGATTTTGTACGCAAACAGAACAACCCATCGTTACGCTTAATTACATCCATCCATTTCTTGTTGGGAAACGCGTTGTAACGTTTCAATTGAAAATGACACACTTCCACTCAAGTGAGCAACATTAGTACGATCGTTTACATCCGACCGGGACGTTTGTGCTCGTTCTTTCTCTCTTTTTCTCGCTTGCTTTCCGCTTTTGGCGGAGATTTAATAAAACCCTCAAAGCTGCAACCATTTTCATGCTCCAGTAACTGCACACCTTCTTCACTGCGATGGCTACGGCCCTCTGAAACTGTAACTAGCATAAAATTTAATTATACATGATGTTACCCCTGTTCCTCCTAAGCACAATTTTACTCCTTGCCGCCTTGTCCCACCGCCGATGCTAATGAACCGAGCGAAGCTTTCTGCCCCATATGTGTGAACAAATGTACTCCTGTCGTCGAACAAGGTGCATAAGCGTGCGTCTTAGAGCCAATCCAGCCCAGTATAATATGCTGCCCGCAGTTGTGAAGAGTTGTTCCTTCGTTAGGTTTTTTACCTTCGTTTCGTTTTGCTCCGAACCCACACACCGAGCAATATTTGCAAGCAATCGGGCACACAAGCAAGTGTGTACTGCCGCCGCTCAGGGGTCTTGGGTTCTTCTGATCCTCTCCCGCTAATGCCCTCGGCCCGCTACAAGTCTTCTGCAGCACCAATCCCGAAGGTAAAGCTGAAGGTGGGAAAAAGGAACGCTGGCAGCAGAAGGTAAAAGACCTGACTCAAACTCTCCCCTTCAAATGCCAGCCTCCGAGAGCTTCCCTTCACGTCGCCGGCGCACGGGTGTATCATAAATGTAATGGCGGCAAGTGGTTTTTACTGTTATTCGAAGTGATAGGACGCGCTGCTCGCCGCTCACAAAATAGGCAATACCAAACGCCAGCATAGAAGTGGCTCCGCAAAAAAAAAGAAACAACACCAAGGGGGAAAACACAACGAAACGTAACATAAATTACTCAACGCGGGATGAGGGCAAGACAAGACAAGATCTCGGCGAGCCAGAGAGGGAATGAAGAACGGGCACAAAAAAGAACAGAACGAGAAGAGTGGCAACAAGACGGACTTGATATAGTGGCTCCGGACGCTGGTTCGTCGTCGTTTCGAGCCGATCTTGCCTCATTTGCTAACACGGATCGAGCTGCAGGCAGCGAGGGGAAGGGGTGGACATACCTCCGGAGCCTTTTTCAAATCAATATGCAAAAAAGCGACGACCTCATGTACGGAGCGGGGGGGACGGACCTGGAACTACCTCAATCAATAAGCCCCCATAATCGGGCCTGCCTACAGTAAATAATGCAAAACGCAAGCCCAAGAAAAGGGCTGCTTGTTCTGGTTCGTCGGTTTGTGGCGAAGAAGATACTCGCAAGCTAGAATGCTGGAGGACGTTTGGAGTTCTATCTACCGACCCCTGTAATATAGCCTACTCATGCTCAAAAGCATGGGCGTTGTAGTTGGACTCCAAATCCAGCGGGTTCGACGAACGGAGCCTCAATTATCCTGCACTATAATTGCAGACGTACAGCAGCAGCCTCTATTACGTTGAGGTACACGATAGCATCTTCCAAAAGCTAACAATCCACAGAAATGAGGCAAGAAGCAGCTCCTCGTAGTACTTCTCTGAAACAAATTCGATGAATGACACCCACGCTACAAAAAACCTTCACCCATTCATTGGTACACAGGTAGCATCAACGGTTAATGGCACTGACTCGCCACCATATACGAATTGTGACCTTTGGTTACGCGCCACTCACGGCACCCTTCTGCCGGCGCTTATCAGGCGCCAGTCCAAATCGTGTATTCCGCTGGTGTCATTAGTCGCGCGGTGAGTCAAACTGTTGCCCTGGAGAATGCCATATTTTTTGCCATTTTTCGCCTTATCGCCAACGAAACAGAAGGCACCTTCCGCCACACGGAAAGTAAGATAAGTGAGTGGGAGAGGGAGCCGGGAGGGGTTGGGACTCTGCGTGGGCAGCACTTACGTTGCTACACGTGAGATTACAACACACACGCGGAGCGCTGCAATAGCAATAAAGCAGCTTAACAGTAAAGGGGAGAAAAAAGGGAATGGATTTAATTTTGCAAACTCTTATCTAAGAAGCAAAAAAACGACGCTGAAGATCACAGACGCATACATGAGTGCGTGCCCGCCCAGTAGGCTTCAAGTGTGTTCGTTAATCTCAAAAGATTTGCTTTAATTCCATAATTTGAGTGTGCCATATCGTAGACTAAGAAATGGCTAGCAGGTGAATTCGGGGAAATTGAAGGATAAGCATTCGCACATTGCGTGAGACAGTGCGTTTCGTCAATGTTTGAAGATGCAGAAACTGATTACTAGTAAAAGATTATGAATGATAAGAGTATCTTGCAAGCTCCTTTTTCAGAACCTTGGTGGGGCGCTGATATTCAGAAACAATTAGTTACTTCCTTTGGAATTTGGAATTTTCAGACGTATCAAACATATTTTAATAAAAAAAAAACTTTAAATTAGTAAAGTCGTAAATAACGTAAAATATAACATAACATAAAATCGTTTGTCGTGAATTTGTTACGTTAGGAATTTGTCAAACGATTTTGTTTCAACAGATGTAAGACTCATTTCAATTTGAAAGAGGATTGCTTGTTCCAAATTCCAGTAAACCTAAAACCATTGCACATAATGGACAAGATCTTAAATTTGTATTGAACCGGCTGAAAACATTAGTTTTATAGAATTAATCTGGCAATTCAATCGAATCGCTCATCATCTTTTGTAAAAATATGCACGGACCCTTAATCTGAGTTGTTGGAATGATCGTAGTCCGAATAGAAAACCCTTTGAACGGAACGGAGGATGTGTAATAAAACGAGACTCTGACAGTAATTAGCACAATTATGGTTCTGCGATTCTCTACTCCTGTGCAGAGCTTTGTATTTTACGGGCAAACTCTAATGTAGCTGGCACTGCATTACTTCAAACAATCATTCAAAGCTCTCGAAACGCTTTGCTAACTACAGCCCAGAAGAATGCATATATTCCTTACAACTTCGCTCCGAGGTATTGCAGAGTCAACAATTCTGTAACAAAATATTATATTGGTCTCTTTCTCTGCACAATATTATTATCGCTCGCTTTTTTACATTTAAATACAAGTGCAAAAGAGCTAAGAGCACATCATAATTTGGGATTAAACAACCCGTTTTGAAGTAACGTCAAACACAATAGAACATTAGAAATAGGCAATAGAACACTCTTGTACATTTTCACGTCGCTACATTTGCTATTTGTCCCTGAGAAGATTGCTAATTAAAAGCAACCGTTTGACAGCAATTCTAAATCATAGTCCACCGTTCGCAGCGCGGCAAGACAAGGTAGCAAAACGACAAAAGCCACTACTCTATTTTTAATCCACCATACCAAGCAACAGCAACAACTCACGTTTGCCAAGGTCAAACGGTATCCTACTAGCCACATGTTAAATGCTGCGTCGTATGTCAGCGTGATTAAATGGTGGGGATTAGCATAAAACTGTTTGCAAAGCTACAAATTTCGGCAGGAACACGTTGTTTCCCCATATTCGCACCTAACCAAAACAAAAAAGAACGTTCTCCGTACTCTTTGCTCTACCCTGGACCCTCATAAAGGTGCCGTACAGCCATGTTTCTCTTCCTTTTTAGATTCTTTACAAAAACACACGTCGTGCTGGCCGTTCTTTCGAACACAGGTCGATAGAGATCTAGCAAAACCGAACAGAAAACAAAAGTCCCGCATGCTTCCCAACGAAACAGCACGCCACGCACCCGGCGTCTGCCGCTGGTGCGAGTGTCTTTGCAGCAGCGAAACAATGATAACGCAAGCAAAATGATGCGCAGCATGACAGCTAGGTCAACCCTCCGACAGAGAAAAAAAAAGCGAATCACCCCACAGCGGCAGTTCCTACAGCCACATGCCACAATAAACACTAACAAAACAATCCTCACCGAACGCCACGCACGATTTTCCCTTCAACTCGGTGAAAATAAATTGCACTGTTTTGGGGGCTTTTTTGGTTTCTTTGGGGGGTGGAAGGTACGCTTCCCTCCTCCACCGCCCCTTCATGAACCTTTACCCTACAAACGAGTTGCTGTTTGCCACACACCGTACGCAAGAAAGGGCACAAGGTCCGCACATGGGGAGCACAAGCGGCAGCAGCAACACTGCCACCGTCTTTTCCAGCCACCCACTCGCCAGTACACACCGACACCCACCCACCCACCCACATAAAAACAACGGCCCCTGCGGTCGTCCCTTTCGGGTTCTTTTTTTTTTTTGTTTCTGCGCGACTGTAGCCACATTCATTTATCAAGATTTTGTGTTTGTTGCATTTTGTTTCTTCTGCTACGTTCGGTTCTCTATCTCACTCGTCATGCAACGTTTGCGGGGCATGTTCAGCGACTGCCGCAGCAGCAACATTAACCACCAAGCACTGCTGATCGCTGCCCTCCTTAACGGTACCACTATTAAACGCCAATCTTCGCATAAAAGCCCATCATCACTCGTCAAAACGGCAGCACACCATAACCGCACACATACACACACAATCGATATTCGCTTTGGTTGCGAGGCAGCACCTTGGAAATGGCATTCGCACTGCTGGCGGGTGTTCTCCCGAGGGATTTGCTTCACCGCACACATGTACTAATTGCTAATGGGGAACAACTGTTCCTGTTCTACAGAGGACACCTCTTTTGCTACACGCTCTATGGAGTTATACAGGAAAAATCGTGGCACAGTGTTGCGACAACATTTCACTTCACCAGCATAAACCTTTCTTGAAAACTGCACAAAACATTCACTCTTTGCACTACCTACATCAAGCTCCGCCAAGGAGCGACTTGCCGTTTGTAATCGCTCTACCGGTGTGATGAATTTAAAGTGTTACTGTTTGCTGCTGCTGCCGAAGCAAACACACGCTGAACTTGGGCACCGGATTAAAGCACAACAAAGCGCAACGAAGGACAGATTTCGCTGATTTTTGGAGGTTTTTTTTCGGTGACAGAAAAACGAAACACCACAAAAACGTCGAAAGCGAAAGCAGACACAAGGGCGGGTGGGGGTAGAGCGGCAAAAGACAAACGCGAACGCCAGCGATGGGACGCACGCACGCGAGCAGTTCTTCACACCATAAAGGATTAATCGCGAATGAGCAGAGAGCGAGCATACTTTCTCAGCGAACCCGACCAATGCTGCTGTCCCTTGTTACGGTTGGGCTCGTGTTCTCTTGCCTCTTGGTTGTCTCGTTTTACACTAAAGTGGCAGAGAAGGTGCGATTCTTTTGGTGCTTCTTTTTGATGAGCATGTTTTACAGTTTGCTTTAGAACAAAGTACGTAAATATACTCATGAGAAGGATACTTATACTCATATACTCATACTCATTTAGAGTTAAAATTTAATTTTGTTTTAAAATATTCGAAAAAAAATGTTAAAAAAATACATTAAAACATGTTCAAAATTATAACACAAAAGCACTGTTCGCCCTTAATAACAGGAATACTATATAATAACACTAAAATGTTTGGTTTTAAAATTCAACTTTTTATAAAATACAGAATTGGTTTTTAGTTATACAATTCTACACTGTAAAATTCTAGAGGAAGAAGATATTACGTGGCAAACAATCCAGTTAATCCAGTTAGACAGTTAATCTAAGTGCACATTTTGAAAAACATAAACATAATGCTGTTTGTGGTATTTTATTGTAATGAAGAAATAAACAGTGCTTAAAATATTTTGCATAAGAAATTGATGACACAATGAAATCTCAGAAACATATGAAACAAGATTACTGAGAAGATTACAAATCAGATGCAACCTTTAGACAACACTTCCATTTAATGATATTTTAATGTATATTTCTAAAATATATATATTTAATTTAGTTACATACTCGAAGTTTTACCGATGGAGAGCTGATAATAATTAAATAAAAAGTGTAATTTTCATATGTTCAATATTTCATGATACTTCATCGATTTTATTTTTATTCATCCTTTTGCTATTCTATGGTCTAGCTTATGAACTATTGCACAGGCTCTTCAATAAATTATTGCACGATTTTTAAAGTTGCTTCTAGAGGGTCGTTGGGAAAAACGTGAAATAAGTCCACAATTCTCTTTTTTAATAAAATTAAATGTTCAAAATGGAACATCAGGATGAGCTAGTAAAAATTAAGTTTGTAAAAATCAATATAAAAAATAAAAATCATCCCTTGCGACACTACCAACAAATGTGCTGTCTCCTCGCTACAGCTCGGTGCATTGTAACCACTTCGGTCGTTTTAGTGTAACGACACACCGTATCCGCTGGCAAACTTTTATGCTGCTTCTCATGTTTTAAGTTTCGCTCACCACAGCATAAGACGAGTTGAAAGTGGTGAGAGAGATCAAGCGTAACGAGAGCGCACAAACAAATACACACACATACCAAAAACAGCTGCACGCAGAAGCGAATGCGTTTATATGGTGCGGTTCGTTTCCGCGCGAGTTCGTTATGCCGGCAAGTTGGTGTTGTGCCTCGGGAAGGTTATTGCTACCAATGCACCAGCGCGCTGCTTCGCACACCAACACCGCCATGCAAATAGACACACACACAGACACGGTCAAACATAGATGTTACAGGATATGGTTTTGAATAAAGGAAAATATCCTTTGCATAGCTTTGTTTCCTCATTTTTGGGGAACGTTTTGCCGACGTTAAGATAACAAAGAGGTGTTGGAAGGGTGATTGCCCGTTGTTTGAACAGAGAACAAAAGACAGACACTGGTTCATAATAAAGTTTTAATAAAATATTTTTGTGTATCGTTTAGCACCTTAAGTTATTAAGAGGTCTAATCTCAAAGCTATTTGGAAATAATGACGTCGACATTTAAAGCTATTTGGAAATTATTTAAATTCAAGGAAGAATATCTTACAGCAGATACATCATTTTGCCCATTTAAACGAGCAAAATGAAGTGATTTAAATGTTCCATAAATTTCCCTCCTCAAATCGGTAAAATCTCAACACAGAAAGAGCCAAAGCACATTAGTGCTCTGGTTAGGCCTTGACCCTACTGGGTTGTTGTGCCACCCAAGAAGAAGAAGAACTGTTTCACATTTCATACAAATCTATGGAAGCAGAACATCCCGCATAACGAATTTTTCGTATATCGAATAAGTAGCTGGTTCAATGTAAGTTGATAATACACTGGTACTAGCTCATTCATCTTCTTTTAGCTGAGTTTCACAAACGATGACAAATTCATAACGTCCACATACTTCACACACATGTCGTTAACTTGTTTTACATAAAAATTCATTTAATGAATCTCTAATAATTAGTTGTTATTATGTTTCCCCATGCAGTATGAAATTTAATTGCTTCACTATGTTACAGACGACGACATAATTAATCAAACCCGTTTCAAACCAGCGACCACGTCCTGTGCACTCCGGTAAACACAATAGATTCACTCAAATTTATTGGTCTGTCTGCAGGTTTACTTTTAAAAGGCTATACTTTTTCACCAACGCTAATTAAATCGCTACGTAATATCCGCCCGGTCGGGACAAACTAAACAGTCACGCCGCTGTTTGCTAACGATGAATGGTGGTAACATTTTGTTTTGTCGCACCGATTCAATGCTCAACAGTCACAAATTGGGATGGAGAAATGGTAGAGAACAATTTCTTCACTTCACGTGCTAATGCACTACCCGCCGGTTGCGCGATATGCCAACCACCGGATACAAGTAACGCACACACACACACATGCGCTTTTGATCAAGTGCCAGGATTCATTGACCTGTGCCTTCCGTTACCTTCCTTACACAAGCGCACACAACGCATCAACGGTAACAGCAGCATGTCACAGGCCACTCCAACAAATCCCTGCTATGAACCATCGACGAACACCATTTCATGGCCGGTGGAGTGTATCGTTTCCATCCGAAAGATTCACCATTCCCGGCTTTCGAAACGTTAAGTGAGCACCTTTCTACCGCGACTTGCCACATTTCGGAATTGATTTTATCAGCGTTAATTATTTGCTGTACCACACCGGGGCAGTTTTGGTTTTCTTCGGAGGCTCTCGTGATAATTCGGTTCCACTCACTTTTTATCGCTTTCAATGGCCGTGCGCGACGTCTTCCTCCTGCGATGAGACTGCTAAAAGCAACCAATTATTAATGTCCGATTGGTGGGGACTGGTTTTTTCTGCGAGACAGGACGCGGGACCACACTCCGCAGTCGGTTATCGTTTTATTATCGGGGCAGATGTTCCAAAGTCAAGAACGAACGGCAGAACCATTTGCTTTCATTAGTGCGCTGCTCGCTATCTCTCTGCGTTCGCCGGTGCATCATCCTCGGACGAAGGTTACTCTCTTCCACCAATGGAGCCTAAAAATATTCGAGAATCAGTAGCGAGGAGTCCACCGCCACCTCCTTCGATCCACCGCACATGGTTCCTCCTGAGGTGAGATCAGGTCGAAACAGGAAATGAAATCGAGACAAGAGCTTCGCCAAAAACACCCGAAACGCAGCACCACCCCGGAACTCGAACGGCGACTGGAACAACTGGAACGTGTTTCGAGCCGCAACCTGTGAGCTGTGTGTTTGCTGCTTTTCGGTTCGATTTCGGTGGGCTCCCAGCTCTTAACTGCCGCCGCTTGTCACCGTCTCTCGCAAGGCACGGTCTCCGGACGACGCCAGACCTTAAAAAGAAACTTACAAAACAAAAAGGCACGAAAGAAGCAAAGAAAAGGCCCTCCGACGGGCCCGAGAAAGAATCGAAAGCCCGAGACGACGGTGCGCAAGCTGCACGTAAATGCGGCGGCAACATAAGCGGGACACCTCATTTGCAATTGTCTTAGAAAATGACACCGAGTGACAACAAACCACTCTGCTATTGACAAGTTGCAATGCGGAGCGCTGTTGCTGAGAGGTGTCCGTTCGATTTTGGGGCCGGTTTTTGTCTTTCGGTTTATTTGGTTGCTCCGATTTCCTTCCCTCGGAGAAATGGACCGGGATCGACGACTACACTTTCTGCAATGGGGTTTGCAACCATTTTTCTCCAGTGGGGTTTGTACAGGTGGCCATTGCCCTCTGAAGGTGTTTGTGATCCTGTCGGAAGTAGTAGGCACTGTTTTGGCACCTTTCTTGCTGAAAGCGGCAATAACATCCAAAGACGATTTGCGTACCTTTTTTTAAGCCCGGAATGTGGTTACAGGCTTAAAGTCGGGCGAAGCGTATCAGGTTCGGTTTTAAATGCTATTAAGAAAAGCGCTTTCCGTACACACTAAGCCAGTGGTCGGTTTGCGAGCCGGACGCCGATCTTTGGGTGCTCATTTTGGTCAACTAACCATGACAATATGCGAAACAACAATTTTCATTGAATTATGAATTCCTTAACAAATTTGAATTCCTGAATTCCTTAACAATTTGAATTTCCATTTGAATTCCTTAACAAATTAATATAGAAAAAGTTCCAAAAAAGTGTTTTATTAAACGATTTAACCGTTAAATTATCTTTTAGGCTGCATATTGTGACAGTTTTAGCGGGCTTAGCAAAATTGAATTAGCTTGCTTTTGCTACATAAAACTGTAAGCAAAACAAATGTTTATACTGTTTTCGCTCAGAATCATACGGTACTGTTTCACATTCCACAAGAAGACGTTGAATCTGGTTAAACTTTTTCTAATTAAATTAGATGACACCAACCACCAAACGAAACCAATGACGGGACACAGGGTACAAAAAATAAACACTCCGAAGTTGCCTCACTACAGTACATCTTTTTGAGTGACGGCGCGTAATTCAATGCGGTGGCACAACAGTTTCATCTGCGGTTTCGTGCCTTCGGCGAGGAGCACAACAAACAGGCAGGAAGGGGGCACGGTGACGCTCTTTTTTCTCGATGTGGCAATGTGCGCGATGTCGATGCCTGTTGATGCATGGGAGTGCAGTTTTCGTTCGCTAGAATGGGAATCGAATACGCAAGCTGAAACGTGAGGCCGGTATGGTCTGCTAACCACATCAGCAAATCAGTCCTTCCAATCCGTCAACCGTTGCCTCATCAGCCACGTGTCAGCGATGTTTTAAAGCGTACCGCCGCTGCGTGTGATGGTAATTAAAAGTGTTTAAATTATTACATCGTTGTGCGTAGACAACATGAAAAGTGTAGCCAATATAGTTTCCCCAAATTGGCATCGAACTTTCTCTCACGTTTTTAATTACTCTATAGCAATTCTTCAATTTCAAGTTAGATTATTGATCTGAGAATTTACCCAAGGCGACGCACCGCAAATGTAAGCAAAGGAATAATTTGAAACCTGTTTATGGTGCTACATTCTTGTTCCTGATGTACGCGGACACAGCCCACTAATATTGCGGGGACTGAAACCAGATCCGGAACCAGCAACAAATATGTTCTTCATGTGTGGCACAGAGTTGTTTGTTTCGGGTATCTATCGACGACTGTCCCGCCAGTTTAGATGTGTAGAAACGATACGCGATTCGTGTTCTGTGTTTCGACGCCGATGCTTCACAGGCAATTCATCAGCGTTCCGGTAAAATTCAATGATCCTGAAGCAGAAATGGGACACAGATTTTCTCTGTGCGTGACACAATACCGGCGTGTTTGAGACACGTACGAGAGAGAAATTCCACGAACCAATCGAAAACCAATTGGAAACCATTCGATATCCTCTTGTCAAAGGTAGAATAACACGCACCGTCGTGGTGGTCCAATATCAGCATCGCAGTGTTGAGGATTTGTTTGAGAAAATTCAAAAAAAAAACTCATTTGAGTACACAATATGGCCTGGCCGTCACTAACAGAATAAAAAAAAAACTCATTTGAGTAGATCAATCAGTATTTTGTTTTGAGACAGTTCGGTAGAATTTTTGTGCCATTAGCAAAGCTAATATTTGACTCTGAGCTTAGTTGGAATTAAAAATAGAAGCTTACTTTAAAAGAACATTTGAATCAATGCTTATGAATTATTATGTACGCACGCAGGAGCTGCTGCATAAATGGGTCAGCTGAGGGAAATAAAAACCCTCATATCGCCCACTCCAAAACGAGTACAACGTAAAATCGATTTTGTTTTAATCCGTTCCACATCTAGTTCAACGCAATCGACACGTCTCGCACGCCCGTTATCAAACGCTCGCATGCCGATAATCCAATTTCCACGAAACCATCCCAGTCCTAAAACCGCCCTGGCCGTTGTTTTGATAGTGACGGGCTTTAAAACACTTATCACCCGCTGGTGCAACCGGGCCACACGGAGTGTACGGTTCCGTGGACCCGTTTGCGATAGAATTGTTAAAAGTTAGGTCTAACGTTCTACGCCTAACGTGCTATAGCCAACTAACAAGCGAAAACAAATTATGATGTCTCCATCTGCACACCTCCTGCACCTGGGCAAAGGAGCGTTTTCCTCCTTCGTACCGTCTTCCGGATGTACCAATACATCGTCTATCAATTGATGTAGCAGTAGGTCGGCGGACACACGTCGGGCGAATAATCAAAATTTATTGCCAAGCTCATAAATTGTCACCCGGAAAAGCGAAAACCCAGCTCGAACTGCTTTAGACGAAGACACAGAGGCAAAACAGTTTTCGGCAACTGAAGCGAGCACGAACCTCGGGCGTGCGCCAACGAAATATGAATAAACATAAATCTCGGTCAAATCAATAGGATCGTGCCCTGAGCCTTGCGAGCCCGTTGGCGCCTGATGATTCGGAGCGAAACTAAAACGAAAAAAAAACAAGCCAGACCAATAAAAAATTTCCTCCAAACCGAGTGGAACGAGATTTAATGGAGCAAAGTTTCCGGGGAGGAGTTCTTTTTCCCTGTATCCACTAGCAGACCACAAATAATAGCTATTCATTTGGAATATCGTATGATTGGAGCACAAATTGCTGTCCTAGAAAGCGTGCCGTAGAACGTGCGGCACCGTACTGTCTGCCCGAAAAACGCTTCATTGCGTACTGCAGGCAAGCAGGCAAGCAAGAACGGTTAGAAATTATTCTTGGTTCCGGCATGCTTGACATGCCCATCATATCGATGCGACGGATCACACCAATATGTGTATAACGCACTATAAAATGATTTTATTTTAATTGGGTGTAATTTTTATTTTACTACTTACCGTATGAATTCCCAAGACGTCGATAGTTGCTGCGGCGTGGAGGACTTTGACATGCTGCCGAAACCATCGCTACGTTCCCCCTGCTGGCGACGGGCTGAATGTCTCCCGGAGTCTTTACCGGTACCGCTGCTTCCAGCATTTCCAGCACTTTCACTGCCCCCTGCTGCACTGCTGTCGTGCTTACGGGAGGAACCGCTGCTCGAGCTTCCTCCCCCGCCAAAGAGACGCCTTTTCAGTCGCGGCGTTATGGGTGGATCGGGAAATAGCCCCATGCCTTTGCACTGCTCGTTACACTAGCCCAAATCACCCTCACTCTGTTAACTAATTCGTCGGCCAGATTCGGAACAGATAAGGGGCCGCCACAGCGACAAGCGGATGAATGAAAACTAAGCGACAGCTGCACCATAAGCGTTTCTTTCTGTTTCGCACGAACTGTTTCACACAAACTTTAACCGGGCACATCGGACTGACATTGCAGAAAAATGTTTATAATCGAAGCACTCGGGAAGATAAAGTTTCCTCATTGATTATTCCTTTGCTTTTTAATCACATTCAGCGATCAGTGCGTCTGACTGCCTAGCTTGTTTACACTAACCTTTTACATCAATGTTTTCATTTGACAATTACAATTGACAAAGCCCTTATGTTTTGTTGCGCTGCCGACGCGTTTATTACTTGCGCTTGATTACTGTGTCCAAATATTGTGCAACGTGAAAATATGGAAATAATTGGTCGTTCATTGCACAATTTATATTTCTAGAACTTCTTTCCAGTAGTTTCTCTTCAAAACATAGTTTTAGTTTGATTTCCATAATTTTAAATCCTTGTGGTAGGCTCTCAATCGCAGCAAGCAAGCTGGACTATGGGACTAGTCAACGGACATTATACAAATTACAGGGGTTCTCATAGTCATTTTCATGAATGATCACTTTTTTAAGTTTTTCAGCAGAATTAAAAAAAAGGAATTTCCTGCTCAAATATTTGGTAAAATGTGGGTCATATATTATTTTTAAATTAAATGAAGAAGATATTCCAGCATTTATACTTTTCTTTTACAGAAACTAAACTTAAAAGCTATGTGCTCTTTACTTTTTACAAAGCAAAAACTTTTTGTCAGATTAGTTAGATTGAATAGAACAACGTTATATTCCGAGGCCGGGATCAAATACTCTAAAGAACTTGAGCTAGTAGTAAAACAAATTTGACTGTAGAGTAGTTTTCTAAATATTATGTGACATGTATTCTCTAGTGTAGTCGTGGATCTACTCCAAACAAGGCTCTGAACACTTGATTCCGACCTCGATTAAACATTGGAATCATCTCCGACGAGTTCCAATGCTTCCAAGTCTGAGATGAGTCTTCATGACTTTGGTATACACCGAATGACTCCGGATGAGTCTGCTTAAGATTGAACAACTGCGAATGAGAGAGAATAACTCCGGATGAGTCCAGATGACTTTGGCCGAGTCCGAATAACTACGGTCGAATCCCAATGTCTTGGGATGTTTCCAGTCGAGTCCGAATGCCTTGGAATTATATTATGAGTCTAAATCTTTGTATAAATAATGTACCTACTATTGATAACTCGTTTGAAAACATTTCAAGATAATTTTAGTGCTAACATGCTTTTAAATGTTTTTGCAACAAAGTGAGATAGCATGAGAGTCCGAAATTAATGGATTTTTTTAAACTAACATTTTTTTCCTGTAAAACAAAGGTATTCTTTCGAATAAGCGAATGATAATTTTTAGTATAATTTGATAGGTGAAAGCACAAAACCACTATTAGGTTTTCATCCTGCACAGTTCGTTCATTAAAAGATATAAAATACATAGCCATGCCAGCACTCACATGGTCCAACATGAAAGGAATTCTTTCGAACCGGTTGAATGCAAAAAATGCAAAAATATCACAAGAATATAAAAACATTTTCGTTACTTACCATCGGCGATCATCACACGCTTCGATTTACGTCTTGTGATATTATTTTAGTGCTTCGTCCTATGCTAAGAGAGCGCTTTAACATTATCGCAAGTACGATATAAGTTCATTGAGATACAAGGATATATAAATGATATACTAATTAAAAACTAACTTATACAAATTATATCAACTAACAAACTGAAAGTGAAAGTGTGTTCCAGTTACTGTTTGAACAAATCTTTATTATCTAGTTTTCGATTTTTATTGCTTACATGGAAAAACTTTTTAATCCATCAAATGACGCCTGTTTGAAAGAGAGCAACATCCTTCTACTATCATCTAACTATCATGGCAAGCCCCGTATCGTATTAGCAGTGATAAGCGACACCTACTTAAGAACCTATTAGCATATCTTGATTGAAAACAAACAATTGCAGACTTTTAAAACTACTCTTTGGTAACTCGTTTAACTTGCGTCAAGTTGTAGGATGTTCTAGTTCAACGGCTTATTTGGTTAAGACGTGTGCACATATTAGTGTCAAATAAATTATTAAAAGACCAAGAGACTGATTTTTACACTTTCAATTGCTGTTTGCTGGTATCACTCCAGTCGCTACCGATCGTCCATTTAAGCGTGGCTCTTTTTGATGGAAGATGACAACCAGCAGGCAAAGAATACTCCCAACAGCTGGAAAATGCCTATTGCAAATCCGACTGCAATCAGGACCACGGCATTTTTGTGGAAATGGTCCTCGAGCTTCATCAAACATCCCTCCTACGAAAGAAGGCAGTTTTAGACTCTCTGGTTGATCATATCGAAAGGCTGGAGATTCATCTCACGTACTTACCTGATAGTAACGGTCCATAAACAGTGGTGGAGCATTTTTGCAGTCATTTGTTTCCGGTTCGATCAAATCAGGCTTGCAGCAGGAGGCCGGCATAGTTCTGTTTAAGTTGTCGTACCAATCCTTCGGTCCCTGGATGCCGCAGCACATCATCTTCCGGTGGACACTGTTCCATGCCACCATATCGGCATTGTTGTGTCGAGCGATCGACTTATCCAGTTGCCTTTTCAGTGCGTCCTGCAGATCGGCCTTGAAAGCAATTGCCGCTATTGCCACGGCTATCTCAATCAGGAACACGATCAGCAAGAAGACGGCGAACGCATTCAGGAGCTTTGGTGACTCCTTGATTGCTCCGTAGCAACCAAGCGAAGCTACAAGGAACACGAGCGACCCAACGACGATCAGCACAACCGGCGGGGCCATCAACCGGTCCTGCACAAAGTGCTGATAGTCGTTGACATCAACCAGCACTACGATGCCCGCAACCAGCAGGATCAGACCTGAAATCTAAAAACGACCCCCACCGAGAAAGAGAGGTATGATTAAGGACATTCAGGGCACAACGTCATTAGCACGTAGAATCCATCCAACTACGTTGACCCAAGGTTGTTAATGTGATGTGTGTTTAATCGACCTCAAAATGAAACGAACGAGCCGAACCACAGTAACAGCCATTTACTTCCGGTTGACGAAAATCTATCAACAGCCTGTCATTAATCATGCATACGGTTCCCTTCAAGATCCCCTTCATACGAACGCATTAATGTACTTGTTAAATTGCGGGTTGACTCCTCCAACGAACTCGTTGAGCATGTAATATTTAATTCATATCATTTGTTGCTCCAAACATAAATGAAAGCAACGTACATAGGTTACAACTATTAACGAACTGGAATTATGTTTTCGTTGGTCAACGTCGAAGGTGGCAATGATGTGTTTACCCTTCGGGAAAGTTTGGTTAAAAGCATTATGATATTGAGTAATTTGAAGGCTCAAGTGGAGAGTATGTACTAATGTTTTAAATTTTGCTTCTACCAAAATAACAGAGTTTATGCTTGTAATAATTAAAAATGTTTTAAATATATGTTACATCTTTTTTTGATTGATTGTTTTTCGTTTTTAAGTAAGTTATAGCTTATTGAAATTACCTGATTTTTTTCTTATTTCCAAAATCGTCTGATATTCTTTTCTTGGCATCGAAAGTATTTCAAAAACGGTTCAACACTGTATCGACCCAGTTGATACAAGTCCCTTAATTCACCTTCTACTGTATCAAGAGCATACATCTGAACAAACGGCTCACTCGTCACTCGAAACCTACTTTCTTAACTTTACGACCGTTGCATTAGTCCTAAATACATTCACCTAACCATTATGCACCAAGGACGTATCCAATATCATGCAATTATACAATATCACACATTATTGGGGTCAACCATGCGATAAAGCATCGTATCCTAGCCAAGATTTTGGCCTCTCCGGTCTTATTTCTTTTAATTTCCACACGACAATGCAAATGTGTTTTCTCGCAATGAAGCGCACGGGGAACCTAATTTACACCCCGGGGGAGCATGAATTCTGAAAACCACTCGACATTTCCTCCCCTGGTTTCTGGACAAAACTACTTACCGCAAAGATAAGGTTGAACACAAACAGTAAATATTTTATGGTAGTTGTCCCACAGTTGTTCATCCGCTCTCGTAAGTTATCCATTACCTTGGACTTCATCTTGGTTGCTAGTGTTTCGTATACGCTTTTTGAGTTTTTACTAAAAGGTTTGAAGTTCTCAGATCACCAATAACACTCACACACACGCTTTTTGCACTTTATTTCACCCGCAATTTATTGCCTTTTCCACCAAATCTTATAGTGCTATTTGACCTCCTAATAAAAGCTGAAATGTGATTTTTTCCCCTGAGAGAGTGACCACCGGTAAACCAACAAATCCGTTCGACCGCTCAAACCAAACTGACCCAGCAGTGACCTGTGGTCACCAGAATATAGACGTTTGGTTCGTCCTATGTACTACGCGGCCCTTAAGGCTGCTCCTTCCACAGGACACTCGCTTGTACATGTGTAGTTGACTGCCAACACACCGACACATCGTACCAATCGCGTGTGCCACTTTCGGCCCTTACAATTGAACGCACGCAAACATAAACCTCCGTGGCATAACGGAGCTCCAGGCTTCTGTAAGCTCACAGGGAGGTGGTCTTGGTATAACCAACACAACTGTCCAGTGCGGGTCATTTGTGAGCGGTGCTTATGTACCTCATGACTTACCAGGACCTCTGAGAAGCTCTGGCAGCACCGCTGGACAGTGGTGACGAATGAGTTTAAATTTGGGGTCAAAGAACAACCTATGCTGCAGTCACCAGTCAACCATTTCGGGCTGCTTTGACATCCGCGGAAGGCGTAATTACTTCGTCACCTTTTGGTGCTGCTACTCTTCAAACACGCTTCACACCAAACACTGAACTTCAGAGCCAGACACGTTCTACACTTTCCAGACACATAAATTTTAGTTCCCCAAGCGATTCCCGTTGACATTGACTTATTTCTGATTTTTTCTCACTCTCATTTATGCTAATTTCTCCGGCTTGCTTGGTGCTATTTAGGAGGAGAATTTTTTAAAAAAGGAGTTTGCTTTCTCCCGGACCCGATGCTCATGAACGCGTTCGAGGCCAAGTGTGTTAACCTTTTGGAAAATCATAAGATTGATCGGAAAAGAATGAGATGTGTCATCGTATCATGGTTTCACCGAAGCGTACCTAAGCGTGCAGTAACGAAGTGTGCTAGCAAATGTTGGCTTAAGTAGGGAACACTTTAATCTAATGATGAGGAGAGTGAAAAATGAAATTTAATCATTAACGTCAGTGAGACTAGCTCGCTAGTGCGGCCAGGGGGTTGAAAGGATTTATTTGCTTTATCATAGCTTCATTAACACAGGTTCAAGGACAGGGAAATCTGAGTTTAAGCTTAATATTCATGGTTAGGTTTGGCTTTTTCAGTCTAGATTAGGTACATAAATACGTTAGATTAGATGAACTGAAACAGCAAATTTTATTTTATTTTTTTTTAATTTTATTTTATTTTATTTTTTTTTTATTTTTACCTACAGACGTTACCAATTTTTTATATTTTTTTCATTCCATAGTAACGGCCAGAATGTTTCGCTTATTGTTTATAGTTAAAAGTACTTATATGGTTAATTACTCACACAAAAATAATGCGGATTTATGCGTAACAAATCTAAAAATATTATTTTGATCGATCTCATCAATATTTGTGTATTTCGATGTTTCTGTTAAAAAAATGAAGTCTTTGCAACCAAATCGAAAGTTTATTTATGATTTATGTTTGGTGTTTTTTTGTCCCAACCAAAGAAATAGAATCACAATATTTCGAAAAGTTAAGTTGAAGACCAATTTTAGATTTTTTTAAATTTTTCAATTTTATCTATAAAGTCCGTTTACACTTTTAGTGACCTTAAATTGAAAAATGTTGTATTGATGATTATGTAAAATTTATTATAGAGTTTTCGACCATACAACGTATTGTAACTTTTTGTTTCTTTATTGGTATAGAGACTTAGGGCCTTCGGGATAACATTCGCCTTTAAACGTATTGTAATATAATAATATTTAATAATGATATTTAGTATCCGTTTTGTGTTTGAAACAGATGACAGGTAAATCTAGCGAAATCTTGCAGTTTAAAGAGTACACCGTGAGTAATTATAATCCTGAAGTGAGAGTGGTCTTATTTATTTTTTTGATCTTATTTCTTATACAAAATGAAGCATAAAAGAATTCCAATTAGCACTATAAAGCATATATTACAGAATATTTTTAAACTTACTATATTTGTTCTTATTACTATAACACAAGTCCTGTATTAAAAACAAGTTCCGTCTTAAAGGCTTCATACTATTTGAATTGTCCGCGCCACACTACAAGAATTTCAATCAAATCTGCATCCCAAACGTACTATTTGTTGGAGTTTTCGGACAGGTAAAAAATGTATCTAAATCCCATGTATTAAATAATTTAAAGAATCTTACGATGTTACGTTTCAAACTAGTAATAAAGCGGCACATAATAGCAATAACATATGTTTGCAATAGCGTTATGAAAACTGGTTTCACTAGTCTTGAATGTCTGTTTTGCTATTCTTTGTTTTCTATTGTAATTTATGTACCTTGCCTTAATTGTTATTGTCTCGCAACTTGAACAATCGTAACTTGAGAATTTGATTGATTTTCTTCCATTTCACTTACCTTTACTCATTCTAAACTTTCTGCATAAAAATACCCGCTTTGTGATATCTACTAATGATTAGTGTGACATAACGTTCTGGTAACAATAAAAATAGCAATGTCAAAGATTCTGGATAGCAGGAAAAATAAGGAAAAATAACTCAAAACGTAACCATAACTTCCATTTGTTGCTCCATAAGCTTATTGTTAAAACCAAAAATGACACCCGGAACGTCCAGTAAGCAAATATAAACAGGAAAAAAAACAAAGAAAAAAAAAGAGATATTCAGCTCTTTCGGCAAAGCACTGAATTTGGGTATAAATACTGCTTATCGCATGCAGTGACTTCATATCACTAGTATACGAGACACGGACAACAAGTGTCTTCCCAATTTTGTGAACGAAGCTCTTTACCACTATCCCTGTGTTATTTGACGTAATATGATGTCGTATCAGAAGTGCCGATTTTACAAGTGCAAGTCTGTACCTTTCCACGGTTCTCGATTAACCGCCTGGTCATCATTTCAACGCACATTAAAAATCCCTTCCATACCACTTTTTAGAGGGTCAAGTGCGCACCGAACCTACCACATGGCGACCGTGACAGTGTACCAACGTAACGCCTCAGGAACAACGAAAGTGCAAGTGAGCGGAAACTGTGCAATTTGAAAAGTAAAACAAAAATAAAGTGCAATTCAAACCAAAACATGAACTCAGCGTCAGTGCAAAAAAGAGAACGCTTTTTTATTATGGGAAAAGACGTCTCGATTCCCAAACCTGACGTAAGCAAAATAATCATAGAAGCTAGACCGAATGTACAGAACCTATAGCGAACAAAAAAATGCATTTGGATCAACATGAAGCCCTTAGCACAAAAACTCAATATGCCGAAACAAAAGGGAAATTAATGATCGACGAAACGCAGCTGAAAAATAAGGAGTGCGAGACCATGGTTTACTAGATTTGGTCGACGGGATTATATGGAACAGGGGTTCGTAACGAAGGAGGCCGGGGAACACGAAATATAAGGTCAAGCTCTGAGGTGCGAGTTCTAATATCAATTGAAACGACACAAACATCGGGTCCAAGTAATTTATATCACAGTAGTATGTCTACCATTCTCACGGTTTAAACAGTACCGCACTGCCACACGGGCCAGCTAGTCCTTGAAGGTCAGTCGCGTTGTGTCCGCCACGATTAAACAAACATTCAAAGAAACCGAATATCTTTTATCAGATTCCGTCCAGACGATTGTCCATTAAGCTCCCAGCAGTCATCTCGTCTTCGCGCCCAGACGTCAAGCGGATATCCTATACACAAGTCCGCCTGAACGCTTCCCCGCCAAACAGTTGGAACCCCCGGGAAGGGAAGGCATAATAAAGCGCAGAAACTAAACTTTGTGTTTTGGAATGTCTTCGCTTCAACGATACAAAAAACAAGGCGTTACCAACATTTAAGGAGACTCTCACACTGCTTAGAAACGTTGCTTTGTCCGGACGTCGGAGCTTCGGTAGCGACGCAGCTTTATTTACACAATAAAAGGTATTTAACAAAGGAACGAAACAAAAATAACACACTCATCACGAGAAGGACCTCCGGCGGTGGTGCGCCCGAACGGAAGCGGCCAGTGGAAGTTGTCAATGGGCTTGCTAGGCGAACAAAAACAAGCTTTTCACGCAAACAAGTGCTTACCGCACCTTTCTAGAAGGAGGAAAATGCCGTTTCCTTTCTGCCCTGTCAGTGAGCTTTTCCTGGGAATTCTTAGAACCTGCCCTACGCTTGAAGGGGTGCTATGTACAGGGTTGGGTTTCTATTGTTAGTTATGTTACATATCCCCGCGAAGCATATACTGAAGCTCAAGAAAAGTTAAAGAAAAGTTGATTTTTTTTCGCTTCTTGTCAGTGGGAGGGGGGGGGGGGAGTTTGAGAGGTGTGAGGACAGATGTTCGTGGCAACAGTTCGATGAACTCTCACGCAGACCTGTTCCGTTGGTACGCACTATCGTAGATAATCTTTGCAAAATACAAAAAAATAATACTTAATTACTCGTTCTTTCTCGCTCTCAAATGAAAAGGAAAGGAGCTTTCCTTCGCTCCTTCTAGTGGACCAACGATCGGGTTAGAAAGAGCGCAAACACCACGGTGACTGCGGCTGGCAGGAGTCCCTGCTGACCACTGCTACATTCACTGTCCGGCTCATCGAACGGCTCACTAAGGATGATGTGGTGGAAAACCCGGAGGGAAAAAAGGGAAAAGGAAATGAAGACGAAGAGGGTTAGTCAGCATGCTTGTAAAGGGGTTGCTTAATTCTTACAGGTTCTACGCACATAAGACACACAAATAAGCATAGTTAATCAACGCAGCCAAAGTGGCAACAAGTAATTAGTACAAGTTTTACTGCGCATTTGTGCTATTTCTTCTGTAGAGCAGGTTGACGTAAACATACGAATGAAATGTGAGTGGTAAGACATAAACAAAACCAGTTCTTTAGGGAACGTGCTAGAAGTGTGAGTAATGGAGGTTTGATTTTCTGACAGTTGTAAGCAACAATAATAACAAAATTGTGCAATACATCCTATCTACAGCTAGGACACTTTGTCTCAAATAAATGGGCTATCCATAAAGGCTAAAGCCAAGCGAAACCAAGTATTCTCTCTGTCTCTTCCCACTCAGAGTGGAGCAGCATGCAAATGATAATTTTATGTTAATATATCTCTACAGCTTGAAGCTATTCATACCACCAGCCTGTAATTATCCAGCAATGAATGATTCAGTGAACTTAAGGTTGACTGATGATCGCAGAAAAGTGGGGCAACCTCACCCGATTAATGTTTGAAGTGCGAATGAATTTAATGATATTATTTGTGCGCAAAATCCTACACTGAGGCTGCTACACTTTAACTAGTCGCTATCCAAATGCTTTCACTTTACCATATGCGGTCCTGCTATGGTTATGCTGCTCTTGCGATTGTTGACCTTTCCAGTTTCCTTCGGGTCAAGGATTACCTGAGCAGAGATATCCTCGCTGGGTTTGCCTCGGGGTGCAAATGTTTCATCAGCTCGCTCGGAGACCGGTTCACAGTGGGGTAGTAGCGTCGTGCTGGAGCGCTTAAAAGCAACGCGACACGGCACCCGATCTGCTCTGTTTACGTTTCTTTTTTAATTAAAAAAACAGGTTTTTATTTGCGACGATCTACTACGCACGATTGTTGTCTTTTTTTTGACGTATAAGAGGGTAACAAAAATAACCATAAAAATGTTTCTTACAACCAGCCACTCTCTTCAATACACTTCCTCGGTTGAGGGTTGATCGCACAAATCAAAACGCGTGCGACCGTTTCAAGGTTAACCGCACAGGTTCGATCGATAGTGTGTGACGACGTGGCGGGAACGGAGCGGTCAAGACGTTCTGTTCCGATGTAGGTCAACTTGGAATTTTACATTCTGTGCAATGTTTTAGTATTGTAAACGATAAAACATACACCCAACGACACAAACACCTTGCAAGGGACGCAAACTGAAGATGGCATTTCTGGATGATAACAGTGAGGAGCAAGAAAGCGTGCTACATATACGGGAAAGGTTCTGCAACAAACGGCTACAGAACAAGTTTAATGAGAAACAGATTTAAACACAAAAAAAAACAAACCAAACTGTCCACTACAAAACAAGCTAAAGTATGCGTATTGTTAATGAAAGCAATTTTGTGCGCTTTGATTGCTGATTCGATGTTTGAGTACTATTTTAGCCCAACGTGTAGTCGACAACAATATTAACGAACACACACACAGAAAACAAATGAGAACGAGTTTACGAGTACGGGTACAGTCAAGTAGACGGAAAAACCGAATATTTACAGAATGCCAATCACGCCGCAGGCCACGCGTCCACCGGCGTTTCCAGTTTTCAGCGAGTCCGGATGGTTCGTCTTGCCCAGATCGTCAACCTCGGCGTGGATCACGATCGCGCGCCCGATGACGCTGCGTGCACCGTACAGCGACACTACCGTGTCGGAGTAGGACGTTTTCGCGACACCGTTCTCGTCGGCCGCAATGTTGCCGAGATCACCGACGTGACGCACCTGATCGTTCGGGGCGCCGTGGCTGACCTGCAAGTGACAGGGGGGTGTTAATAGGCGACGAGACGGGCCGGTGCTAGGCTGTAGTTACCTTATCGGGATTGTAGTGTCCTCCGGTGCTGGCACAACCATCGGTCAGGTCACCTTTCTCGTGAATGTGGAACCCATGCTTGCCGGGCGTCAGTCCAACGACGTTGATTTCGATAAACACCGGTTCGGTGCACGATGGTTGCGAGATCGTCACGTTACCGCTGGCACCCGAAGTACCCTGCAGGTACACGACTGCCTTCCGCGGCTGGTCCTGGTGGAGAGAGAAAAAGGTATGCCAATAAGTTGTTAAGCTAACTCTACACGGTGAGTAAAAGTCTTTTTAGGAAATTTTAGTAAATAGTGTTGAACAGGATCATCTAAAGACGAACAATTCGTTATATCTCTTATATTGGAGACTTCTCCTAAGATATATGTAAGATATATAAAATAATGTGGAAAATCGGTGGACATCGGTGGAAAACGTCCTTAAACCAAGACGTTCCCAAGCTTTGATTAATTTTAGTTCCAGACTGGTTTTTAAGCGGAAAATTAGAGCCAGACTGGTTTTTAAGCGGAAAGCGGAAAAGCGGAAAAAGGTGTTATGCTTTAGGTGAATCTTATCTATCCTTTTTTTTGCATAATAGAAAGATTTTCCTAGAAATTGAAAGATATTGGTTAAAATTTTTACACAGTCATAGCTAAGGAGTAGCCTAATCTTTTTTGTGAAACAAATGATTCCAACAAAGTATTCAAGCTATTCTCGAGATTAACACAAAGTCAGAACGACGTTAGACGTTAAAAATGAGGTGTTTGACTTTTGGTGAACGTTACTATAGGCGTGAAAGTAGAAAGCAGGATACGGATTTTGAGGTGGACCTGCCAAAGAAATCTCTCATAATTAAAATGAATTAAAATCAAAATTATAAGAATGACACAATTTGTGATAAAAGAATCCAATATACGATTGCTCCAGCCAAACTGCAGTAATAAGCTGTCCAAATGCGTCCCTCGGCTTGCCTTAACAGCAGCTGCATTTTGCATCAATTTCACTTCTGCCTGGGCGTTGGTTTCGCAAAACGCACACCAAACCAACCAACTTGATTGGCTAGACGCCTATTTCGGCCCGGTCACACTAAGCAAGAAGCACCAAAATGCGCCAAACGAACGTCATCGTTTTTTTCTTTTTTTTTTTTTGGTCAAATCACCACCACTGTCCCGAGTTAGGACTAGCCATTTGTTTACACTGGCCTTTAATAGAGTTAAATTGCGCTGATAATGTCAACCCGCTGGCCATCCGGCACCTTGCTATATCAACTTTATCAGCTGTCTCGCGGCAATAGATTGGCGTGACGAGATACAGCTGCTACCGCGTGCCCACCAGCCCCACTGGGTTAGTATCCATTGTCGGGGTATCATCATCACTCAGCATCAGGTTCAGCTGGTTTTGCTATCACTCCACTCACATCGTCACCATCATCGCACATCGCTCCTGACCGTTCACCTTCCAACCCGCTTTCCGCACAAAAATTGAAGGAAAGCGCTCCATCGCTCCAAAACTCTCGCTAACTTTCAACCAACTCCGACTCCTCCTCCTCCTCCTCCTCTAACGCGCTCACCTTCGCCAGCACGACGCACAGCACGGTCGATAGAGCGATTAGCACCTTCATGTTGGCCAGCGTCTACACACAATAAGTTTACTTAAGCGAACACTTAAATACTGCCTGGGAAGCTGGAACGGATCGCTCCTGAAGTACTACGACTGAACACCTTCGAGTCTCGTCAACGAATGGATGCAGGCGCGGCAGATCGCAGCCCGAGCGACCCCGTGTGGACGAGCGCGAATTGACTCTAAATTGTCTTCCAACGCAGCGCTAGTAATGCCACCACCACCACCACTACTATTATCAGCCGCAAAAGGGAACCCCCGGAAAAGGGGTAGCAGGGTAGTAGGGCTCGATACACACTTGCAGCACGGTTTGCACATACACACCGTACACCTGTATCGTTTCATCTCGCACGAGAACGCAGATTATGACGTGACGCCGAACCTGGACCGCTGTATCGGCGGTGGCGGCTATGTGAGAGATCCAGCGTATTTTCCAGCGCTCAGACCGGTCTTCCCACACTCCGTGCAGGTTGAGAACCGAGCCTCAACCTTCAGCGGTCGTAGCAGAGTAGACAGAGCAGTTCGACCTGTCTGGTGGTGCACAAGGGCCGCGCGTGCGGACGGAAGAGTAGAAGACAACGTAAACCTGTCATCACAGTCGCAGGGAAAGGATTAGATGGAATACGAGCAGTGGGACATCGCTTCGGAGGACTAGTTTCAATGTAGACACTAAAAATCAGATCGATCGGTTATGCATACTTACCATAATTGGATATTCGAGGCAAGGCTGGCAGCGAGCTCGAGTGACCGCTGCGACAAGTTGAAGTACACTTAAACCGTTTACTGCGTTACGTTACAGCCGCCTGAGGGAAGGATGGTGTGGCCATGAACTTTGGAAGAACAACAGGCTGCTCTTGTTAAAGCAACCTTCAGTTACCTAGAAGTGTTGCCTGGAATAATATTCGTGTTAGAAAGGGGTGTTGAGGATGGATATGATGATGATGATGATGACAATGTTCCACCTGTTCCCCTGCTTCTTATAAGCTCATATCGACACCTACTTCAGTCAATCTTCAAAGTAAAAGTATTTTTCTGCATTCTTATCAAGAGACTACACAGATTGTTATTTTTTTTCTTTAAAAAATAATATCATCAAAAATAAAAAAAAAAACATTATCGTCATCGTTACCACAATTGATAACCATTTTCTATCATTTACACACAATTCACATCTACCCTTTTTTATTAATATCAAGCTAATACAAACAAATGATGAATCGTTTTGGATTTCTTGTAACTCGATCAATGTGGAGAATCAATTTGAGGTTACTATTTGTAGTGAGCTCAACATACTTTAGAATTTCTTTTTAGTATCTGCTTATTTGAGGTCCATCGACTAAAGCATCAATCCTTCACAACTCCTTTGAGAAAGTGCAGTAACACTTTGTTTTTGGCGTGAAATACAAGATCTATTTTAGAGCTTTAGTAGCAATTACTATGAGACCCAAAACGATCATAGAATTGGCAAACGTATTAGGGTTACAGTGATGAAGAATGTTGTAACTAATGCACGCATGATAATAATTAGACCTAACATATTGCCTTTTGGGGCATGAATCATGTTCCTTAATCAACACGAAAACTAAGCACCAAATGACAGTCGTTATGTTCTATGTCGTAGATCGTAGCTCGTTTTTCTATTGAAGAAATGAACTTTATTGGACTTTTTTATCAATAATTTTCAAAGAAATATCAAATAACCACTACAGAAAAGAAAAACCCCTCTAATGTTAATAGACTCTCTTGGTAACAAAGTTCATTCGTTGTTAGCCAATGTTTTCGATTGATTTATGAATAATAAACGACTTTTTGTTATATTTCTAGGCCTAAATCAAATCGAAGCTCTTTTTTGTCCCATTTTGTGCTCCACAGACCATTGAACCTTCATCACACGATACAACCACCACACGAGGTGACATGTTGCTCCAGGCGTTCGACGGCCTTCAAATACGTTTGACTCATTGCGCTTCGAGCATTATCGTTCCCAACGAGCATGAAGCACGCATTACGTTCTTTCCACCTCGTACCGCAGTACCTACGTGGGGGTAATGATTGTTATTAAAATCGTTTTCCGAAACATGCAAATTTCTAAGCGATCATTTTTGTCTCATCGATTTCTTAACGCCCACAAAGAAAAATCCCTCCGGATCTTTCACACCGATAGTGCCACACGCATAGACCGTTTCGAAGCGCTACTTACAACGTCCGTACTGACTTGACGATGCTTCCGGTCGGAACTAGACCTCCGGCAGTTCGCGAACACGGAAACGGCAATGACCTTAGCCCGAGTGCTGTAGTGCACGCGTGGCTTTAGCAATCAGTAAAGGTCATCTGTGAGCGGCCAGTGGCAAAAAGGTGAGACTTCCAGCGCCTAACGATCAAAGCTATTAGCAGCAAAGCAGAGGTACGTTAACGGGGGAAATTTGTATCATATAGGCTGACGGGCGCGATTGCAGTTGAACAGTTGAAAGTAAAATCTAGCGGAAAACTAGTCTGGAGTTTCCATGTGATTTACCACGGTTCTCGAGAAATGAACTACTTTCAGTGGGAAACTGGGGAAAATTGGGGACACACAAAAGCAAAAGCTTCACTAATCACTCCCATGTAATTCCACGATCGATAATTTTTCAATGCTGATGGCTGATGCTAGTTGCAAGATAAGCAACGTGTATATGCGAAACATAATGACGCGCAACACAATGGCGAAAGGAGTCATGGTTTTGTTTTTCCATCTGTAATTCGCAAATTGAGAAATGTATTTCACAGTTTTTGAAATGAAAGTATTTCAACATTTTAGTTGAAAATTGATGTGGAATGTAGTTTGCAGTTGAAATATGTGTCTTTTCGTGGTTATTATCATTAATTGACAAGCTCAGTTGATAGTTATTAAGATATACGAAGCTATTTAAGGCATTGCGCAAATCCTTGAGCCAAAATATTCAATCATCCATTGTAATACTCCACATCAACAAACGTTATTTTTCTGGCCGATTCGGTTACTTACATGCTGTGAGCACCAGTACGACACCAGTTTAAGCTGAATCGCACGTCCTTCAGTACTTGCGATGCATACCACGTGGTGCGCATAAACTACAACCGTGGTTTACAAGCGTGCGAATGGTGAATTCAATAAACGGTGTTTGGGTCAAACGTACAAGATTAAGTGTTTTAGGAATAGGTGAGTTAATTTTGATTCAATAACCACAAAATGTTTGATGAAATAACTTATAATGATTTGCGGTGTTCGACAAACAAAGAGAAAAATGCATTGTGGTTACAAAGGCACAGAAACGTGTCTTTTATCACGAAATATTTTATCAGTATCTTGTACAGAAATCTAGCATGATTTGGAAAAAAAAGTCGTAGATAACTTTAGTCTAAAAAAGTTTAGACAACCGACATGACTGATTTGTTTGCAGAAATGAATGATTTTCCACGCAGCTGCCTTATGACTTGAGAAAAATGCAGTTAAAGGATGTTTCGCGCAGTTTCTTCTTCGTTTTGCACATTTTGTGGTGTTTGTAAATTGTACTGTAAATTGGATTGTTGGATTTGGCCTTAATCAAAGGCAAGATAGAAGAATGCTTAGTCAATTTAGGACAGGAGCACAATTTTGCCTTTTCCAAAGGGTAATTAAAATGAAATTTTAAATTTGCCTTTACGAATTTATTTACACTAACATCCACCTTATTTCGATGATTCAAGAGAGGAGTTCAGGACTAGAGTTCAAGGCTTAGGTTGGAGAATCAATCTTGATATCTTTATCTCATTTAATAAATAAAAAATACAGCTTAAACGTTCATAATATTTTCAATTCAATAATATTTTCAATTCATGCCATCATCCTCTACGTGTAATTCTAGCACCTTTAGTTTGGCCCTGGCACGCTGCCTCCCTTCACGTGAAAGACTAAAGCGTTTTAATATATCTAGTCTATCAGCTCTGTAACAAAGCCACATGAGTAGCAAGTCAAATTTAAGTGATTGTATTGAACCAAATCGCTTCATGTTGCTGACTAGATAATGTCTTATGAAGCTACCTTTATGATGAATTACAATACTGTTGTGTTGTGAACGAAATATACCAACGAGTCTGTTGCGCAATAGCAGCAAGTAGAACTGCGATAAGAAGTTATCGGAGAAGACGGAGAATCGAGAACTTGTTGAACTAGCCGCTATGTAGCAGTTATTGCGACAGGAACAATAAGTGTTTAGTTTGAGAAATAAGCAACACACCGGTTCCTTTTCATCCCCGATCCCCAGTGGAGAAAGGTTTTTGAACTTTCGTCCATTTTTTGACACCTCAATTCACGCCGAATAGCGCTACATTTACGTTCTATGTTTTTCTGGTTAGTTGCACCTAGCATGTCTACATAAGTAACTAATATGGATGATTATTTGGAATTTCAATCTTTGACAGAAGACGACGACACGTGAGAAATTTCTTACACATTTGCTACTGATCGAGACTGCAGAAAAGTTGTGGATCTCGTTGAGTTACTAAGGAATATTCGATAAGCAACTCTAGGAATCAAAACAAAACGTAATATACCTGCAAGGTAAAGGCTGAAAGGAAAGATCTTAAGAAAAGGCTGCGAAGCTAAGATGCTTGACTGAAGAAATTCCTAGTCATAGTTATGATCTGTGTGTCTGTGTAGTGGTGAACAACTTGATAGCTCACAATCGTTCCACATCACTTAATCTTAAGATGTTTCTGTTTCGTAATAAGATTATGTTTGAACCCGTTGAGAACTTTAATTCTATTTGTCAAATTTCTTAGTATTTTACAGGACTATCATTTACACAAATAAATCAACTTAATGCAAGCAATAATACATTTCTTCAACTTCCTCTTTATTCGACGACAAACCTCATTTGTGCACCGTTAATCCATTATACGAATTAACCGATAATTGCCACATTATTTGAACCTTAAAAGACAGTTTATTGCTATTCATATTCCATTTGCATTTCGTGTTTATTCCTCCCTCCCGTAATCGTTGCTTACGCTTATGCACAAAAGTAACAGTCAGAATTCCGGCCCATCTGCACCCATCTGCACTACATGTACTTTTGCCGGCCCAGCGAAGCCGTCTGCATCGGGGCACTGTTCTCGATGTACTGGGCAGCCATCGTCGAGCTTGGATCGACCACTTTGGTGCCACTCTTGTGAGATCGTTTCATGCCCCGCTTTCGGTCGTGTCCATTGCTGGCCGCGATTGCCTCCAGCATCAATCCATCGACCGTCTGCAAACTTTGAGCTCGCTGCAGCGACAAGCGCAGCGGTTTCTTTGGCGGTGCTGGCCGAACGCCACCGGCATGTTTGCCCGTCGGGCCCGACGGTTCCGACGCGTACTGATCGTTGGTGTCCGACTCAAAGTCTAAGCTTTTCACCGTGCGAATGTCACCGCGACGACCGGTGGTAGCGGAATCGTGTGTGGTTGCTGCAGTCGCCGCCACCAGACGCTTCCTTTCGCCGTTCAAATGCTCCACGCTTCGAGTGTGACTACGGCTGTGGCTGTGCTGCAGCGATCGTGTTCGATCACAGTCACTCTCCAGGTCGGTGGTGCTGCGCTGCAACTTCGCCCCAAACTGCTGCAGATAGCGTTCGCGGTCCTGTCGGCGAGCCTCGCGCTCCCGCTTGTCCCTTTCCTTGCGGTTGTAGTACTGTGCGGTCAACGAGTCGCCCGAATTGCCGTTGATGCTGATCTTCGACGAGGACAGAGAGTTGCGCAGGTTGTATTTCATCACATCCGAGCCACCGTTCGTCAGCTCGCCGTTGATGCGATCGCACTCCTTGATGATTGTGGTCGTCGTAACGTGTCCCGGGCTTACGTTCCGCGGAGAGGATCCCTTTTCGTCAATGTAATTGTAAATATGGGGCGGTTGCGGAGTCTTACCCTCCGGCGGAGTCGACGGAGGTGATGTGATGCTGATCGACGTAATATGTGCACCGCCACTTCCGTTTACAGCCACACCGCTCCGAATCACTCCACTGTCCTTCGTCGCGAGCAGCTCCCGCACCTGATCCTCCAGGTACGAGATGCGATGCTGCAGGCGAATGTTATCGGCCTGTGACTGCTGTAGCGATTGATGGGACAGTTGATTCATTCCGGCTGAGGATGCCTTCCTCGGACGTGCCACCACTATCTCGGCCTTTGAGTGAGACCCGATCGCACGCACCATCTCCTCTCGATTACGGCCACCGATCGGTTTTCCGTTGATTTCAATGATACGGTCACCGCGCTGAAGACTCTCCCCTTCCAGCACCCAGTCGACCCAGAATCCTGGCTGCTCATTGCGGGTGCTGGCGTTCCAGCGTCCCGTGGACGCCCGGACAGCCAGCAAGTTAAGGCTAACGCCCGATTGCAGCAGCCCGTACAGCGTGTTTGGTTCTTGCTTTGGTTTGTCTAGCCGTCCCTGCAGGGCTCGTGCCTCCTCGACCAGCGAAAGTAGCTGCAGTTCCTCCCGTCCGAGAGCATACTCCAGCTCGGCCTGCCGTATCCGTACGTCTATATTGCTGCAAGAAGAAAGTAGTGCGTTAGCACTGAATGGCTTTGTCAATTTAGCTGCCTTCTTTCACTTACTCTGTAACATCCAGCTTTTCGAGTGCGGATTTTAAATTTTTAATCACATGTCGCTTGGTTTCGGCATCGGATTTTAGCTTCGCTAGCCGTTGCTCGGCCACTGACCGCTCTGTGTCGTCTAGCGGAGGTCCGGTCGGTCGTGGCAGCTTTCCCAAACCGAGCTGCAGGCGTAAACTACAAATGAAAGTAAGTAAACGGTGGGATGAGATAAGGACTTGCGGGACGTCCTCGGGAGGCTGTTGAGCTGTGCGTTTACCTCTGTATAACTGCTTCCCGGTCTTGCAATGCACTTCGGAGTTCACGGGACGGGGCCGTTTCGGGTCGTGGAGAGGACCGAGCAGACAAGGACCCTCCAAGGGAGGTTCCTTTTCTTCGTCGGGGTGTTCCCGCACACAGGGAAACTTCAATGTTTGCCATCTAAAGGAAGAACGAATGAAATATTATTGTTGTGTTATGTTTCTAGGTCGTTTACATTGTTTTTCATTCATTTACCTTTGCTTCAAGTGTTTCCAGTTGTGACATTCTTGGTGGATGCTGATGTAATTTACCATGCGAAGGAAGAATGGTCTGTAAAAGGAAAAAAAAAGGAATGAAAATTTTATTAGCATTTTTATGAGCTATGTGTTTTGGTTTTTACCAAAAAGGATGAGGTAGAATCAGTTTCAAGGTCATTTGCTTCTGTATTTTATATTATTATCTAAAAGTATACTATGGAGTGAAGAGGAATATTTTACCATTGAACCAGCTTGGTTCAATTCGGTTTTTAGCCCAGAATCGTAATCAACCTGGCTTCCAATTAGCTTAAAACACTTTAAAAATGTACTTTTGTACACAAATATTGTATTCCCCATCTGGCTCATGTAAAAACAAACACACAACTTCTAATTGGTTTTTACACAAGTGCTGTTCCTACATTACACTCGTCGATCAATTGCTCAATCAACGTCGCTGGATATTCATCATCACAAAAAAGTCATCTTCACCCGCGCAATCCCAAATGGCACCCGTGGATTCACACGTGCACATGGAATAATAATAACATAGCAAACTCCTGCGCCAAACAAATAAAATGCACTATCCTTACATAACGCCAACCACCCTCCCTAATGGGCAACCCTTGTGTTGCTATTCAAAGCCACTGCTCGCTCAATGGCATATTGCAGATGCATGGGGTGGAATATTAACCACTAGCAGTTGCACTTTACAATTTCCTGCCATACGCTGCTGCTGCCGTGGCGAACAGAGTTCGATCCGTACTCCATCATTTGCGCAAAGTGTTGATCCCACGCTCACGATTCGATCTGATTTGAGTTGTTTTTTCTTCTCCTTTCCTTCAGCACAGTTCAAGCGCCAGAAGCGTGCGTCTTCGCAGAAGAAACGGTCGCTAATTTGGCTTCTGGTTTGGATTTCGTTCGCCTGAAGCTAGTGCTACGGATAGAGCCTGTTCCCTCATCTCTCTAATGCTTCAAATAAGTTCATCACGTTCACCCGAACTAACGAACTAACGTTACGCTGGCTGCAGCAATACAACAACACACCGCACTCGAATAATAACTTCAGCATCACTTTCGAAATCATAAACCACATTTTCACCATCGCGCTTGGATTAGACACGGTTAGGGATCTGTTTCAGCCGCTGGTACTGGTATCGGCCTGGCGCTACCATGGTGTGGCCACATCTCACGAGCGCTTCGGTTTTGCCTGGTCTCAGTTTTCGCGGTTTATTTTCGACAACGTGTACAGTCATCGAACAAGAATGTGTCAACGAAGTCACTTTCCCCTTGGCGGTTAGTCGGGGCAGCACCTGGTTTTATCATTTATCATCTTTCATAACGGGTGTATAATCAATCATGATCGCCAAGGTGTACACGGTGAGCTCAGCGGGTTTGCACGATAGTTCCAGCACCCGACGCCTGGAGCTGTCTGTACGGATGAATATGAAATGTACGGTTTCACACACTCTTTCCGGTGAGCTCACTCACACTCGAAATGACTGCAGCACCGATGCACCAACGGATACTGTTGCATCGGGAAGCTTATTTAAACGCAACATGTGGTTGGAAGTAAAAATCGAAGCAAATGATATGACGAATGAGTTTTTCGTTCCCATTGCCACATAGCCGCTCCCCCATCGGACGCTTACCATCGAAGAGGAACGTTCATTCAAGAATGCTCGTGGAAGGCTGACTGCTGGCGAATGACTGACGACAATCGTTCCGGATTCCATCACGACACTATCATGGTGATCGATTGAATGGGTAACCCGCCAATATGTGTTAAGGTTTGTAGGCAGTTGCTGTGGAAAATTGAAATAAAATAATAAAAACTTAAAATTAGTAAAATATTAACAAATTAAGAAACAAATGTTTCAATAATAACACTGTGTGGTGTTCGTCGAAAAGATTGTTTACTGATTTTTAATTTGAAAACGTAAAGTTAAAATATAGTTCGTTACCGAATAACGCCGCTAATGCATTACAAAAATCTATTTATTAAGAACAAATATTAACACAATTAATTCGTTTAATAAAGAATATAATTTAATCATATGATTCCTAAAGAAAATCATCTTGTTTCTGTTATTCCATGATTCCATGAATTAAATTTTTGAAATAGATCGCAGATATTAGCTTTTGACAATAGTTGTCTCAAAGTAAAGTTGTCTTTCGTTTTCAAATATTCTGCAGTTATGATGTCAAGGAAAATGATAAATTTATTCTATATACAACTAATTCTTTGCATCACACCAAAGTATCGCACCAAGCTTTCCTTCTTATCAAACATAAAAAACGATAGAAACCGACAATTCAATTCGTAGTGTTTATCTTTCCACTATAATCGATAAAGCGGAAAATAATTCAAGAAAATTACAATGTAAATAAGTTAGTACAGCAAAGAAGAAAAACAAAACGCTTTATTAATTGTTTATTGTTTCCTTAAGAACCAACAACAAATGTGCAACAAACCTAAACCCATAATCATATCAACAAAACGTGCTATATCCTCAGTATAATTATCCGAAGAAGAATGAGTATTAAAGATTTAATTATTTCATTAGAAACACGCAGCTCCACCCTCATAACGGGTTCCGATCCAGCCCATTATCGTTCTAAAACGCCACACTCCCTCCCATTTGCAGAAGAAACAACAACATAATCGCTAGCAACGTTCTATCGCGCATCACTCCAAAACAACTCGAGCAAATTTTGCATCACTGCGGATAATCACCACCCCCATCATCATGCGCCACATTGTATAACAACTCAGCACAAAAGTTCTGCGAAGCAAAGCACCGCACTTTAAAACCACCAAACAGTAACAGACCATTTAAAGAAGCTTCACGCTACCAGGCGGCGGTTACCCACCTATCCGATGCGCTCCAGTTTGCGCACATAATTTGCCTCCAATTTGCCTCTTCCCACAAAGCTTCCAGCGAGGAAAGGCCACAATCAGCACCCTTTCGACGTGCCTCGATCAGGCATTGTGGCTTTCGGCTGCGTCTGCCGCCCCTATAATGCCTCGCATGGATGATATAATGCTGGCAGAAATTGCTCTTCTTTTACCGTGGCACCCCGTGTTTGCGTCACCAGGTCGGGCCATCGTCAACGGTGCGGTGCAGCATGTGCGGCTGACGATCATGTACACGCCCGAAAAGCATAAGACATAACTGCAAAGTTAACGTGCAAAATAGACGGCACGCAACCGCTACGGCCGTTGTCTAGTTCGGGCGATAGAATTGTCTGTCCCTGGCCGGTGGGTACGTGCCTTTAGGGCAAAGCGGCACGATCGTTTAATGAAAAGTAAATATAGACATTTATCAGGCTAGATTGCACCAGGATCGATGGACTCGCAATGAAGCGAAGGGTTGAGCGTGTTTTACTTTTACGCACGTGTTGCTGTAGATGATAGTCGAGTGGTTTTATTTTACTTGAAGATGTACATGGACAAAAAGTCGTGAAAATGCCTCTACTTCTAGTACAATCTTTAGAACTGGACATATAATTCATCGTTCACAGACTCAAATTCGAAAGTTTAATTATGAAGATTGTAAAAATTTACGAAGAATGGATTTTTACGATTCTCTCTATTCAGAAAAAAAGTGTACAGAAGAGAGTGTATTGCCTAGTTTCTGATCCATATCTTTTCTGATTTTTCATCTGAAGTTCAATTTTCATGTAATTAAAAATAGTCGAAAAAGTGGCATTAATTTTTAATAACAATTCAATTCCCTTCTTCAGGAATGTCTTAAATACTCCAAAATCCCAAATATGTGTTGAAGAATTTTAAAACATAGCTGTTCTAATATCATCGTTGTAAAAGAAAAATAAGATCAAGTAGTAACGTACTTTTAAACACGATCATGCAATCAAACATTTCTCATCAACTTAAAAATAATATAATTTCCATGTTTTTCGATGTTCAATGCAACGAACAATTTTACTAAAAAATTTCTGAACATCCTTCTACATCTAATTATATATTTATGATTCAAAGACCAGTCAGTCTTTTATTACAATAAATAAATTTTAAAATGCAAATGTAAATGAAATTCATCAAATTAAACGTGTTATGATATTTTTTGGCACTGAGCTAACGAATTGTTCCGTTCAAAGCAAAGAAATAATGTAATCACTTAGCAGTCAATCAAACGAAACCAAAAACTCAAATTCAAAACACATTTTCTAAAATACATTAAATCAAAGATCGACTTGCAATCATTCCACCATCCTAACAGATCAATGCCATTTATTATAGAAACTAGACAGCACATTAAATGTTGCATAAATTTTTGAACCAACCAAGTTTTCCTTCCGTTCAATTTTATACATTCCACAGTGCGCAGGCAATCAAACGCCAACAGTTTTCCCTCACTTTCGCGACCACTACCTCCATCGCCATCGACCACACGGCCAACGCCAACTAACTAGGCTCGCCAACTGTTTAATTGACCTTTACTTTCAGCCGATTCCGATCTCGACCGGGCTTAAGTTGGTCCGTTTTCGGCCTCACCCTCCCCCCCTCACCCCTCCCGGGCCTTCCATACTTTTTATTTCGGCAGCTTTTTTACAAGGTGAAAGAAGGAGGAAGCTAAAACAAGATCTACATTACCGCCGTTGTGAAACTAAATGAAAGAGAAATTTATTTTTAAGCAGCTGCAGCTCCATCGAAAGTGCGCCAAAGTTTTTCCTTCCAGCAGTAATCACTTGTTGCGCTTGCTGTTTTCTTCCTTTGCTTCTCTTTTTGCTACACATTTTACAACGATCCCATAGCTCACGGCTACTTCGGTTCGGACGGTTGGTGAAAAGTGCCGCACGTTGGAGGACACCGACGCAAATGGGACCGAGCTGTAAAGGCCTAATGACCGGTAGTGGCAAAAGGTGATAATTTCTTTATGAATTTTTATTCCCCCCCCTCCCCCAACCTCCGACGCCCGAGTTCAGAGTGCGTGAGGTAGTTTAATTTTCACCTCTTTCCAGCTGGTGTGATCGGAGAAAGGCACCAGAAAAGGAAGAGAGCTAAGCGATAAATAAAGATAGCCTCTCGGTTCCCCGGACGTCCCGAGGCGCCGGTCCCGGTGGGAACTGGTCAGCCGCGTGTTTCGATCGTTGCTCAGCGCACCGGAACCATATTGCCAATCGATGGTTAGCCGTTGCACCTGGGAGAACCCTACAGCACTGGCCATTCAACACGGACACGGTTCCCAGTTACGCACATATGGTTAATTTGGGCAAACGACGGCTGGAAGAAAAAAATGTCGATCGCAACCCCAATAATGTTGAGTTATTTATTTTTCCAGTTCGATCTTCCCGGTCTCCGTTCCTTACCGCACGTTCCATCGTACCTTCTGCGTTGGTAGCGTTAAATTCTATTTATCGTCCATCGTCTCCATCTTATCTTTGCTGTCCGATCTTCACACACACACACAAAGACACACTGACCGGATGTAATTTTGAGTGTTTCGGGTGGCTTTATCTACAAAGTGAAGACACCACAGCGAGGGCCACAGTTCTGGACCTTCGACTTTAAAACTCTTCTGTTCTTCTTCTTTTCTTGACTCTTTTGGTACGACCTCACTGTGGTAGAACCATCTTCACATCTCACTGCCTTTTGAAACCCCTGGCAAGGGGCCCGCAGACGCGTAGAACAAGAGATTGTGTTCTTATTGCCCTTGCTCACGGAACCGTGACGCCGCCACGGAGTGCGATTCTTCCGACCGATGAACAACTTCTTATGTATTATGAATGTTTCTTTGTGTGTTTTGCTTTTACGATTATTCGTCAGAGGTCGCTGGAAGCTCGTCTTGAGACCGGCCGTCCTTTCCATCCTGTGCAAAAGCGTAGCGCCCTTCCTCGTACCCCCTCCTAGGATGGCCATTATACCAGTGGAAGTTAAATGAAGGCATCCCAAAGGAAAAACAACACTTTGGACTTCATTCACACACCACCATTCCGCCTAGGCTGTGGTCCGTTTGCCGGGGAGTTGTGTACTGGGCACGCAATTCTCCAATCAACCAACCGAGAAGCCAACCGACGGCTGGGTTCCGGTTGGTTTGCCAGAACCGCACAGACCAAACCCGCACCTTCAAAGCCTTCTCTTTGGTGGTGGTTTTGAGAATTGCTGGTCGGAAAATTCAACTCAACACACACACGCGGGCCGACGTGATGGCAAGTGCCTTCCCGGGGCTGAATAATTGTGTGAATTCTGTGCGCCTCTCGTCCTGTGCGTCTTGTTACGATGCCATTGTGCGCTACCTTTACAACCACTCCCGGGGTTAAACCCACGAAACTTCCGGTCCTGGTGCTTTGCTTTGCGGTCGCTCTCCCCTTCCAGGTGCGCAAGTTTTAATGGAAAGTGTATATCCAAAAGGCTGTGGTATGAAAATGTCGTAAACGTTCTAGCCATACCATGCACATGCCCTAGTTTTCAAGTGATTCTAACCCCCGGGTAGGTTTCTTACCGCTATTGCGGTATTTGCTGTCAGAATTATGTTCGCTACATACCGATAGGGTCAAATGCATTAAATAACTAAGCCTGTTCGTTTACGACAAGTGACCCCTGGCCACGGTACGGCATAAATTAATGCTAACGAATGTCAAATGGTTTGGAGGAACGCAACGGGCCACCGTTTTGTTTTGGTCAGCGTGATCACTCCAAACGAATGGGATAGCTATGCTAGGGCAAAGGGAGGCAAAACGGCCGTAATAAGGATTTTCCTCTTAATCTCGTCAAAATAAACACTGAGGGAAAACCAACAATTGTGCCCAAAAATGAGGAATAAAGTCACGATTGGATGTCGTGATGAATCAGTGTGCACCTGAGAGTTTCATAAATTTATATTTGTGAAAAGTAGTAAGTTACGATAATAATTAGTTAGGATACCTGATAGTAAATAAATTAATATTTTTCGGGTTTTTTTTCGAGCTAAACGAAGCCAAATTATTAAATTGAAATTTTTAACTACTTTAAAAGTATCTTTTTGATAGGTAAACGGATGTTTCTAAAAATATGTTGAATATTTGCATTGAACTGTCAGTCTATTTGCAAACAGCTAAAAAATCACATTGAATTTTGACTGTATTTTAGCATAAAAATAAGGAAAACAGGATAGAAAACTCTCTCTTGCCCTCTAACTCCCCTGTCCCACTCTCGCCCTCTCTCTTTCTGCTATATTTAATCTTGAAAAGGTTTTTCTGTCACAAGATGCTTTGCTTCTCTCGAAAATATCCACAAGTTTTAACACCAAAATATTTTAAATAAATTAAACTAGCTGTTATCTTGATAAAAACCATAAACCAACGCATAGACATTATTCTCTTACTAGATCTTCTTTAGAAATATTTTTAAACCCTTTGTTTCGCAACAGTCAAAATGAACATCATTTTGAACGGAAACTTTATCCACTGAATAATTCATTAAATTATTGTTATGCATTTTTTTATTAGAAAATCGACCCCACAAGGCCTTGCACTGCGCACATAAATCATTGCATTAAACATATTCTGAGCATTAGAATTATATTTATACCCATATTTTTACCAATATTGCCGGTGACCGTTTTGCCCTGCGCTTCCCCTGCTGCCTTATTCTGATCGATTCATTGCGTAGCTACAAACAACTCCGCACGCTATCGCTTGCTTACCGTTTATTACCTTATTTTTCTCAGCTCGGCTTCAATAAACCATGAGCTAATTTTCATTCAGCACCATCTTAAGCTTCTAATAATTCTTGTGCATACGTGCGGAGCTTGCCACGCTCGCTTACCCACTTCAGGCTTGGCGGCGCAGAACGGCATAAACTGCTTAGCACCCAGCCATTGTCGGCGCACAGGATTAGCAATGAGTCATTCCATTTCCGCGTCTGTGTAACACCATCCGCGGTGCTTCCAGACTACATTAAACCTCGCCGATGAAGGTCACCCGGCGAAAGCCACTACGTTTCATCAAGCGCTCTAGGCTCGTGGATTAACCGCCACCGCTAGAACCATTAAATAATTCATTACGAGAAAGGATGTAAGTGGCAAACGATTGGCAAACGATTAGTGTACCGCCACTGGCTGTTGAAAAGATTGTTAGTTTGCTTCGACACTTGCAGGGCTGGACCGAGATACAAGCTTCATTGTCCACTTCGGCGCGGGCTTCGCTCTAAAGACAGGGGCGGAGAACTTTTTGTAACTTCCTCCTATTCAATCTCACCTGGACAAGGTCGTCCTCTGCTTGCTGATATTTATTGCCCAAAAGCCACCAAACGGTACACGGGTTTGCGAATAAATCACTGTACACGCGGCCCCTTGCGCAGATCATGCAACGGCCACCAAACGCAACCGGCGACGATGACCGCTAGAAGAAGGGGAAAATGCCGGACCGTGCGCCCCCTGCAACACCGCACCACGGCTCTATCGCTGATGCATGAACTTGACCACACAACTTGTCCGCGACGCTAACCCAACCAACAAAGCAAGGGCCCCGCAGCGCTGGCGTTACGCATGATTTCGTCTCTGCGCAATGCATCGGCCGGCTAAATATGTCTGCATTGTGTCCAGGCGCGCTATCCGCTCACCAAGGTTGATAAACGCATCCGAATCCGAAGCGACTGACCGAACAACGATCGATACCCGGGGCCCACCTCGCGTTCCCTTGCGTTTTGAAATTCCTCCCAAACACCGTTCCGTTCCCACCAAACGCCGGTGGAAAGGTGCACATGCACATCCGTTAATGGTGGTAAAAACTAATTGTTGACGATCTTTCGCTTGCACCACGAACGCATGCGCATACGTTCCCTTTAAGGGGTGGCTTTAACCGACCGCTAATGCGCTTAACGGCACACACATGCACACTCACGCAGCGCATGGTCACGCACCGATGGCACTTGGCTGCACGTTGCAGCACATGGTGGGAACTGCACCGAATGACACACAACCGATGATTCCGACAAACATGAGTTTCCGGATGATGAACGATGCTACCACACGCTATCAAACGAAGGTAGGGCAACACCAATTTATCATTGTTAATTTTTTTTTCATGTCTTCATATCACCCTCAAATTTCTAGTGCATAATGTAAACGGTTTTCACTATTTCATTACAAAAATGTTATTTACGACGTTGACCTTCCTTTGATTTTGACTGGTTGCCTTGGTTGTTTTCAAATTTCAACATTTTTTAATTTCTTTTCTACAGTTCAACGGCAATTTGTATTCTTCATTCTTGAATGATTTAGGTGAATGAGAATGATTTAAGAGAAGATCTTTATTTCCGTTATTTTAGTAGTTTAAAATAGCTCATTTATTTTGCTTTCAAGCTTTAGAGTATTTAAGCAGATATACTCAATTTTAAGTTAAATTTACACATTCACTATGAAACGGTCATAAGTTGAAAGTGGTTTCAAACCCTCACTCGGCTACCATAACCGACTTTCACTTTAGTGAATCACTCTTTTATCTAGTCTATACTTGATATGAGGCTATATCATATTGTTCTATAATATGAGAGCTCTGTTTCAATATCTGGATAGTTAAAAAGGCTCAATCCAAATAAAATGCTAACAATTATTGTAGAGCAAGAACATCACGACGGCACAAAGTTCTTAAGACTTTAGGACTCTAGGAGATGGTAGTTCTGCTAGATTTAATTATTGTTGTTTATGTCTTTGAACTTTAAGTTTACGTTCAATTACTCATAATCATCTTTTATTTCTTTTAACTAAACTAGACACCAGTTCCTGCTGATGAGTAAATGTTAAGCTTAAATTTTCCTAGTTTACTTTGGAGATCATGCAAATATAGAATTAATAAATAATAAATAACACCATAAATGCCACTGCTTCTAAGCGTAAGTCATAAACATTTCTATAGCACAGGAATGTGTGTCTGTCATGACAATTGAAAAAAACTGACCCTCAATTATGTTCGTAAACCAAGCTTCAAAAACAACACTACGCATCGCATATCAAAAACAAACATTCCGCATCAGGTCCAAATGCCGCCGCCAGACGGGGTGAAACAATTCCAACAAACATCATCTACAGCAATTGGCATTTGATTCAATCAATTCGAAGCATGCGCATGCTACATTAAATATTCCGCTCCATCGCGAATTGGGCGCAAGATGGGCGTTATTAAAATGCTGACTAACCGGCGTCCTTGATTTATTTTTCGGCTGCTCACTGGCGCTTTCGAATCCACTGCCGCAGATTCTAACGCGCGTGGCTAACGGCAAAGAAACTAACATCCGCGACGGCTGTTGGGACGGCTTGTTTAATACCTACGAAACAATCATAATGCGCGAAGGCGTACCACGGGGCACGGCCAAGACACTGACAGTTTGGATTTGTGCTTTAACCGGGGCGGGTGTACTAAAACTAAAGCGACTCCTAGTAAGGTCGAAGATTACAGACAAGTGGAACAAGGGTAGCGTTTGGTTCAAAAATACTGACCGTAAAGAGGAAATCACACCTACAGTGGTGAAGCTTATGTCCAGCTAGTCGTACAGTTACTGGCTGTGTCGGTGTTAATGCGGTTGGTTTGTGGAGCAAACTGGTCCTATAACCAGGATTAGCAAGGAGTACAGTGTCAGATACATTAGCCTTCCCATACAGTTTGAACACCTCAGCATACGTCCTAATCTCAATTCATTTAATCTCAAAACAAACCTTCCTTTCCCATCTGTACCACCTATTCGGGGCCACAGAAAACACACTCGAGACAATCCCATAAATCAGATCACTGGATGCCACCCTGGAACGTCTCTGGGCAGCCTATTTTCGGTTTTGTTTCAAAAAGATTTTAATGACCTGTGTACACAGCTCGTGTAAACAATTGCAACAAATCAAAACCGGGGCCCAGAAATGTAAACTTTGGAATGTTGAGCTCCCCCCCCCCCTCCCAACAACATTAGCTCCACCTTCGCACACGCACTCGGTACATTAGCATCGGCAAGATCTCTTCGCACCCTTGCGGCCACGCTCTGGAGTCAAACAATGGGCAAGGCGTTATGCGCAAACGAAACGAGCGTAAGACAACAAACACCATCCACCCTCGCCCAAACAAAAACGCAAGCGCATACATAACAACGGGGAAAAGAAACACAACTAATGCGATGTATATGTGTGGCAGCGGGCCCCTGGATAGGACGACGACGCTGATCCACAATCGGCGGTGATGCCCTCCCAAGATCCGCTCTTGTTGCGATGTGTAGTGACGTTAATCTACACCAGTTCCCCACGCCACAATAACTACAATTATATATGCAATTTACCCGCCCCCAGGTGCACCTTTGGGGCTAATGTGCATTAGCCAAAGGAATGGCACGCCACCGGTGTGGAGTTGCTGGGGATCGTCTTTGTACATACATTATGCCAACCACACAGCCGAACAAAGATGGGAAAAGGGCTAGCACGCTTCCACTCGCATCAAAGATGGCACTTCAGGCCCTTCACCAGCGACACTTGGCGTTGAGTGGCATTTAAAAACGCGGTGGCAATTTTACTGTCACACACTCCCAAACCACTGGAACCGTCTTAAGGTCTCGTTCGATATGACTCACGAGCTAACTGGATCAATTGGTTTGGCCTGTTTCATTAGACACTTGCCGGGGCGGCGGCATACCAGCCATTGCGACAAAACGTGTTGTTAAAGGTCGCGTTCCATGTACGCAAACGAGAAATCTTCCGCACTGGAAAGCCCAAGCAGTGTGGATCTTCACAAGACCTCGATCGATCTTCGGACCTTCGGTTGGTTTGGCTCTGAGCGGGGCAGAGAACCGGATCGAAGCTTTCTCTCGGGATCGATACCCGCCAATGACGCTGACCGTGCTTGATGATTAGCTTCTCAAGGTTAAGTATCCGATCCATCCGAGCCGTCAACATCCGCCGATTAATGCCCCCCCTCCGCAACGTCCTTCGTGTGCGAGTGCCCTCGTACCTCCCAGCATCGAGCCCCTCAAGACAAGACGTCGGTCGGCCAATGCGTTAGTGTGTCATTGCATATTTATTAGCTATCGAATGACGATGGAATCTTTGCGGCCCCCGGGACCGGTTTGCCGTCACCACACTGCCGGATGGATCAATTCCGTTTGTTTCGGCCGAGACATTCCTTGCCTCCATTGTCATGATGCTATGGATGAATACGTCGCCAGCGAATCGGTTCTCCGGTGGCTGTTGCTTAGCAAGCAGCACGCGTGAGGTGGCATTCCGCGTTATTACTTGAAATCAGATCAGTTGCGTTGGAAAACAAAACAATTAGCCGGGGTAATTGACGCTCTGGAGTTAGTGTTGTATCTATTGCGGCCATAGCAAATACTTAAGACGATCAGGTTAAATAGCTAGTAGTAAACTACATCCTGGATAAGGTTTAAAGTGAGTATTTTTTGCAAAAGCAATACTATTAATCAAGGGCGCTATTTAAACGACGCGCTCCTTTTCAATCCCTTTAAATTCCCTTTAATAGAAATGACATAAGAAGATTTCAATCTTAACATATTCCGGCATTAATAATGTCTTTATTGTCTAAATTCATACTAGTGGTAAAACGTACATTCAATATCATAAACATGCAGTTCATAGTGTTTTATTAGTGCCAAGTAAGATTCATAACCCAAAATATCCACAAAATGCTGTTGTTTTGATCATCTTGCAAACGTCCTTTCGCTAAGAATTTTAAGAATCGATTAATTATAAGAGGCGTTATTTATACGGGATTTCTATGACAAAATGGCATCGTTTATATGTCTGTAAATGGTTTTCAAATCAAGTCATGTAAAATGGTTCGATTATGTTACAAAAGATGGCAGACCGCAAACGTGACAAAAATACGACATTTCTATCATTTTTGAACGAAAACTCTAAAAATAAAAAGAGCTTTTGTGCTAACAAAAGTGACCAAAGCACATGATTTTATCAAAATTTTGTCACTCTCATGGCTAGCCGGCTTAAAATGAAAGTTTTGCATATTGTCTTTCTTTTCAAGAATAATTTTTAAAAAGACAATTCAGTAAATACGAATTGGCTCAATAAAGAATATCGATTAAAAATGTGCAGTGCAAGTTCTGGTTGTTGCGTGTTTTGATAAATGTAGAAGCTTATCCTGTGCATCTTTTAGCTTTTCAATAATTGGTTTAGAATAATAAGTACTTATCTGCACTTATGTGCGGGTTTTAATCGAAAAACAACCAAAAGAAAATAATAAACATGAAAATTTGACATAAAGTTGCACATCAAATAATTTACCCACGTGATGAAATATATTTACATTTAAATAAATCTGAAACCCTCTCGTCGATGTTCCTCCATTAGTGTGCCCATCGACATGTTTTTTATTACCACAGATAAAAAATGCTAACATTGTACGCCTCCTCAGCCGGTATCTGTGGCCACGAATCGCCCCTTAATCAACCTCCACCAAGCACCACGATCAACAACAGCAGCAGCAGCAGTGCCCAGCCGTGCGTTGAATGCAAAAGCAGCTACCTCCCCGCTCGAAGGGAGTTTTCGCATGATTTATCACATATGCTGGCCCATGTCGATAATTCTGTCGATCATCCGTCAAGCTTGCCAGCCATGGAAAGAAGGGCTCCCGGTGATTGATACCGACCGATTGTATTCAATGCTTCGTGTTATGCTTTTTCATGTTTATTTGCCCTTTTTTTAAGTTGTGGAGAGAGAGAAAAAATACACTCGCTAGCCGAAGGGGAGGAAAAACATCCCTAGTCAGTCTCCTCCAAGAATTCAGGCTGCGTGTGTAAACGGCGGGAAAGAGGCGTGTTGTGATGATTGTACATATGACCCAATTGTTCGATGATCAGAGATTACACGCTGCGGCTGAGAAAATGCTTGTACCGCGCCGGCTGGAAGGTGGCGTGAGTTTGGCCGCGGATCCACAAGCCCGGAGAGACGTGTCAGTGTACGCACCAGAAATCAGTGCGCAGCAGCAGCAGCTCGAATTGTATTTTCCGCTACATCTCAAGCCTGCACGATCGCCGTGTGATCGATACGCGCGATTCGAAAAAGAAAGCACCCTTTCTTCGCTCTCACTTCGTTTTTCCTCCCTCTCACCCTCTCTTCGGTTATTTCAGTGTGCTGAAAAACGTAACATAACGTTACATACTTGCCACGAGCTCGTCAGCAAACCGACGCGCTAGACACTTCGGGCCAGGTCAACCTGTTCGTCTACAGGGCTGTGTGCTTAGGTTTGGGCCTTTGCCGGGATGCTATTGTTATGTTTTGCTACATTCTTCCCGTCGGAAAAACAACAACAGCCCTCCCCTCGACACGCATCTTGATGTTGATGTCTCGCTTTCTTCCATCCGCCGGGTGAGATCGGAACAGATGACCGGGCTTCCTGTTTATCTTGGACCACTCTATTTTCATCCCACCCGATTAGGGTGCAATTTCACATTCTTAGCATAGTTCGCTAGAAGCTAATCTCGAGCTAGAGCACCATCGTCGATTCCGGAATTACAGCAAAACCCCTTGCGACCGATTCCATTCCACTGCCGGCGTCGTCTTCGTCCGGGTTTCGTAAGTCTGCGCGAAGGTGGCAAAAATATAATTCGTCTGCGTGCCGCATTGTCGACAGTACGATGGGATTGTGTCCGACGAGACATTGCGCAACGTCGGGCGGTGGCCAACATTCCAACAGCCGCATCCATACAGCCTCTCAGCTCGGCAGTCATCATCGCGAGGCAACGGAATTCGGAGTCAAACAGCTTGCCGGTGCCTTCGCACACCCCACCCGGAGGCCAACGGTTTTAAAGGTGTGTCTTCCGCTTTCCAGATGTCGCTGTCCTTCCTCACGCTTCCCTCCCCCGTCCCGTGTTTGACATGGCACAAAAATGAAAACATAATTTTGGCCCGCGACTAATCGGTGATGACACTTTTAAGCGATGCGAAAACATTACAATTCCCTTCTGTATCCACGTGCGGCAGACAATGTGCGTTTCGTCGGGTCGGGGGCTTTGTGTTTTGTGTTTTTTTTTTTGGCACACCCGTAAATGTCTTACAACGCGGGCACACTTAACAAAAGCTCTATTTTGTGCTCGCTGGAAGGTCAATTTAAATTTATTAGCTTTCTTTCTTTTCGCTCGCTTGCCAGCAAAACGTGCACAGGGAACGGTCTGAATCAAATGAATAGTAATGAGCCCTTTGGCCAGCACTTATTTCATTTGTAGCACCTGTCAAAGCATCCGCCATTAATTTAGCGAGAGACAGTAAGGGTTGTGAAGGTAAAGAAGTGCATGAAGGCACGTACTGTGCAAAAGCGGACTTGCCGAGCGAAGGCAAGTAGTGTGATAAAGGTTGCGCGGCTGAAGAATTCCCCTTTTTTAGCGTGTACTCTTCGTTAGTTTTTACAGCATATTGAAGAAACAATTCAAATAATCTTATAAAATTAAATAAAAAAGGATATTGAACAAATCCATTCGTGTCAAAGTCGGTAACAAAGTTACAGCAAAAAAAAAACTTCCTTCTCTTCATGACACTTCTGTCAAACGAATGCTTTCCTTATTAAACTGAAATGCTATCCTTTTAAGGCTCTTGTAAAATAAACAGACCATACAATTCTTAAGCTCACAAACAATCGCAATCTTTTCTCCTCTCCTATCAAGTGTTTAACAAACGAACAAAAGCGACCAAAACTCCTTAACGGCTTCAAATCGCGCCAGTTGACGAGGGCAAAAAGGTTCTTAGCCACAGTCAGGCAACGACCCTCCTGAGAGCCCTCCACGGCTGAGACAATAGGGTCGGCAATTTTCACACACAAAACAAGCGAAATATGCACGGGAAGTGCATAAAACGAAAACGGAAATGTGCATTGTGCACCAAAGTCAAGCCAAGGAGATCGACCTCTGCCGTCAACTGTGTCCAACAATGACCGGATCGATGATGGCGTGCGAGAAAACGATACAGCAGCAGCAAAAAAAAAAAACTAAGACACATTCCACACTGTGTCCCTTTACTAGCTCTCATTCTCTCTCTCTCTCTCCCGTCTGGGATACCTTTCCTATGCGCAGCCCGCTTGCGTTTACGCAGCCGAAAGACGGCCACTTCACGCCGAGCTGCCTTGGCTCACCCTCAACGAAAAGGAAGACGCGCATAGCAAAATAAGGGGAAAATTGTAAGCGACAACTTCCAACTGCTTCGTGGTCCGGAAGAACAATTTATCGAATAGAAAACATAAGGGATACAATGTGGAAGGAAGGAAGTTGTCATCGCTGAGAGACTGTGCTGAGACGGTGACGGTTGGCAAACGTACCTCAATTTCGGGTGGTACCGTTTTTGGAGCTTTTTGTGATCAAATGGCGCGAGAAGAATGGGTTTAAATTAAACCGATCGGCAAGAAAAAAAAGGGTAGTGGATTTAACAATAAAAATTTTGGGTTTTTTTTACTCTTCCCAACGTGGATCAATTCATTTTAAACTTACAGTTTTGAATAAGAGTAGCGCTAGATGATCTCAACTGGGTTCTGCCTGCTGACTGACGGTGCTTGTGGGTTTCTTTCCATTGTAATAGCGAACTTAGAACGGACGTACAGAATGTCACTGCCAAGAAACTGCACTACACGCACGAGACATGCGGGGCGATTCAAACAAGCCCACGCTGGTTCGGGGTTCCAAGCGCACGCCGCAACTACTCTGCCTTCTTTCTCACGATGCACATGCACACGGGCCTATTGTCGCGTCTTAAATTGCTTGCCACAGTCGCTGTTTCACTAGGGTGCGATTTTTTATTCACAGACAAACTGTATCACTACATAAACCCTTCCAGTTACGATACCTTTTTTCACAGGACATGCAAACAAATTCACAACGAACTACTTTGCATCACTGCTCACTCACGGCCGGTGCTGCAGAAATATGTTGGAAAAACGGACGGGTGTTCGGGAAACCACGGACGCCGAACCTCGCGTGGTCCGTTTGAAGTTCGGATTTGAAATGAAAACAGCCCGAAGCGCGAGCGTAGTTTTTCCCCTACGCGCACTAAACACAGCCGCACTATGGGAGAATGTGTGGCGAAAAGATCGACACTCAATTTGCATTAAATAATTGAATAATTACATAAATATTTAAATAAATAAATAACTGTTAGATTAGTTTTAATTCTGATTACCTCATGCTCGAGAAAATTATTTAATTTTATTTACACAACCATTTTTGCACTCTTGATGATTAGTAAGAACCAATCGTCAATATTATGCAGTGGACCCTTTTATTTCGAATCCTTAGCATAACGAGCAAATTCAAAAGCTCATTCTATTAATTAGCATAATTAGCAAAAGTATCTGTTAATTTGTTACTATTGTTTTAATGAACCAAAGTTGATAGAATATTAGTATTATTTTAAAAAGATAATTTATTGTTTAATCGTCATTTAATCATGTGAAGCGTGAGGGTAGGATGTATGGATGCACAATTATTTAACGTAATGTTGTATCTACTTGCTGATGAATGCTTAAACTTTATTGCTCAGGATGAAATCAATACGCAGCTTCTATCACTTTTAGAATATGCGGTACAATAAATCGAAAGCTTTTTCTCGCTCTTTGAACTCATTATCAAACTTTTATAAACTTTACCTGGAAAAGATCGTCCCGCATAACAAGTGTTTCATATCATTAAGCGAGTGGAACGAATTAAACTCGATACTGTTCTGTACAGTAAGCGTTAGGCAAAAAGTTTTAACTTGACTGCAGATTGGAGTATAGCAAACAATGAAATAATATCATAAAATTATACTTGAATGCAAATTATGAAATTAGTCCAAAATGTTTGTAGGTTTGTTTTCTGCTGCTTTTTCTCCACGAATTTTGTTTGATTAATGTAAAATTGCAAAATGAAATGAAATATAATAAAATAATACTTTGCACTTTATTTTCTGCGCTTCTCCCACAGTGCATTCACGCACACGGAGAACCCACGTGTAGCTATACGCAAGCAAACCCTCACTAAACCGAACAAGAGTACTATCGTATTTTATCTCCCTTTTGTTTCTTCTTTCCTTCTACACAACATGTGCAACGTGCGTAAGGTTTAGCATATTTTTTTTTATTCTGTTAGTGACGGCCAGGCCGTATTGTGAAGGTTTAGCATATTATTTAAATAATATAGGACATATGCTTAAATGTTGAATATTTTTGATCTAGAATGATCTAATTTATTTGGTAAACAAAATTATATAGTTAAATCAAACATTTTGCAACTAGGTTGGGGGCTTTTAAATATTGCTTTAAGTGAAATAACTAGTGTTGACACAATTTATATTGTACAACACCTCAACTATTTTAGCAAAACAAATTACAATGTTCCTAAGGCATTGCATCTCCCTAAACTGTCACTACTAATAGCCCAAGCTACAGCTTTAATAAACAGTTTCTTTAAGCTGTAAGACAAAAGCCGCATAAAAAAGGGTTCAACCATTTTTTTGCATTTAAATTGCTAAAGTCAGTAGCGCACACCACAATCCACGTGGTGATATCCGTTAAGCGGTCGGCGGTCCCTTTCGAAAATCTTCCCTAAAGTGCCACGGTTCATTGCAACCTTCCGACGGACGGAAAGAACTCGTCACCAACGTCACCAAAACAGGATCAATCATTCGCGCACCCTTCCGCCGGTTGGAAATGTCCTGCAAAAAGGAACTACCACCGTTAGTAGTCAGTTCCACGCTTGCATAATCGCGCAGAGTGCGCGCACATTGTGCGTCCTCCTCACGACAACTGCACTTATCAACCGATTATTATTTTTTTACCCAACGGCAACGGGTCTATTGTTCCACATCCCTTTTCCCTCCATTTTTTTTTGTTACGTCCCTACATTAAGTGCAACTTTTTGGAGAAGGGGTTGCAGCAGGGGCAATTTTCGGCTACTTTTCGTCCGTTTTATAGGGAAGGTTCTGCCGTTTTCATCAACTATTGCTGGCTGTTTGGTTTGTGAGCGGGATTGTGTGTGAATGCGTTCGCGCATTGTGTGCCTGGCGCATTTTAGGATTTGTGGTCGGTTTGATCAGGTTTCACAACAAACACAATCCTTGGGTTAGCTTCATTACCTAAAAACCGTCTGCTCTGTACGGAAGATTTGCGCTAGATTTGTGTGTTGCCGTAGCCAGATATAGGTGGAAAGATCTATTCGTTTTTATTTATGTTTCAAATCGATGCGGGTATCATATTTAACGCTGTTTTATTAATTGATTTTAATTTAATGGATTTTAAACGATAACAATGCTATTTGATTTGAAACGGTACAATTTAAAACCCAAAACTTTATGATTTAATACTAAAGGCACGCAAAAGATTCTCCTAAATCTTCAAGCATTAATTGCACTACATTTTATGTTTTTTTTTTTATTCTTTTTGGCGTAACGATTTAGCAGCCCATGGAAACCGGCGCTGTAGACACCTCGTCCACCGATGAATAAATAAAAATAAAAAAATATGAATTGAAGCATAAAAATGTTGGTCTTTTTTACATTGCAAAAAGTTCTTCTTAATAAGATTAATTCAATCAGCTTTATTCGGAAGAAATTCAATGTGTTTATTTCTGAGTTGAACTGTGAATATGCTGGGATTATACCTTAAATAATTTATTAGTTGATTATAATTTAACTCAAACTGAACTCAAAAATGTTCTTTGATTCGAAAAAAATAATTGAACTGTTATTATTGGGTGACAATCCTTGCAAATGATTCGTCTGGAAAATCAGTAATTTGACAAATATACAACTATAAAGTTATATAATTGTACGAAAAGTATATAACTTTACATTAAGACAAAGAATTCAATTCAGTATAAATGTATAAATTGTTCTCCTGAATGTTTGATATCGTTTCGCAGGGAATATTTTATTTTATGATAATTTTCGATTGATTATAATATTGAAAATTCAAAACTTTAACGTTTTTCTTTACAAAAGATTTACGTACGTTTATGACGTAACAAAATGTTGTGCAAATGATTGTTTCAAGTTTAGAAGAAACATTCTGTTTTTCTTAATTGTTCGGTTTTTTTATTCACAAAATGAAACATTTCAATTAGTTGTTAAAAAAATTAATTGTTTTTTCTTTATGTTTCATTGTTTATGAATCCGGTTAACCGATGTTGTTTTGTATTAATTTACTACTCAATTATTCAATCCATTCAAATAAAGACTTTCTGTACGTAGCATTTCTATTCAAATTTTCGTAACATCACTCTCGCTCTTACGGAAGATGCGCTTTGATCAGAAACTAGTTCCCTCCCATCCCAAACTGCACTGGAGTATGTGTTGCAATGCGCGATAAAAATGGCATAATTCCCATTAGTGCTTATGCTTCCAGCTTGCGAAAGGGGGAGGAAAATAAAGCATAACGTTTAAATCATTTGCATCGGGCTGAAACTCCCTATTTCCCATGGATCTGGTCCCGAATCGGTCTTTGCGTTTGATACGATTTCGAACGGTCAAAACGAGCTGGCCTGCCTGCGCTTCTTGGCGCCACTCGTCGTAACAGCACGAAGGAAAGAGCATCCACACCAAGTGGTTATTATTATTGCATTGTTGAAGATCGTTCCAATTCCATTTGGCAGGGCGATGGGAAGCGATCGATTGAAACGTTTGATTTCCTCCCGTCCTCTGGGATGCATATTGTGTTCGGTTCGGTCGTCGGTGATAGTTTAGCGGCAATTATCGTTACATTGATAGTCGCCATCGGTCGAGACAGATGTCGTTATGGTCTAAAAAAATGTAAATTGTACATTTCTATCCATTTAATTTAACTGACTATTTTCCGGCCCAGCAATACGGTTGTGTCCGTTTGGATGGTAAAACTCTGTGCTGGTGTGTCAACTAGAGGTAATATCAACAAGAAAACAAGTTTTCCGAAAGGGTAAACCAGTCTGTTTTCAAATCACCTTTACCCCGGAAAGGTGCAACACATTTAAAAGCCATAAATTTTAAAGCAAGCAAACTAACTCGAACCATAAATCGCGCTTAATTTGTCCACCGCACCAGCTGGAAGCTGGTGAGGGGAGTGAACCATTCAAAAACTGTAACAGTCGATCAGAATAAACAATGCAACACTTATGCTTATGCAGAAGAAGGCGAACACGCACCAGAAGGGCAAGCACACAAAAACAAACGCCACACTTTAGCTTTTAATCGAAAAAACCGACAGGACCCCACAGCTTAAGCAAACAAACAAACAAGTACCTTTGATTGCGTGCATTTCCTGATGATTTTTATGCAAATGTGAGATTACTCTCTCCTCCGTAACCGAGTCCCCGGTTCCATCGCCCTACACCCTCCCCTTGTGTGTCGTGTTGTGCCACGCAAACAAAACAAACAGTGGCCCAAAAGCAGGAAGGGAAGGAAAATGTAACAGAGGCAGGGACGCGGCTGAAGGTATTTCATCAAGCGTACCGATTCTCGATTCATCAGCTGCAGCTCACCCATACCCGAAGTGCCCAACCAGCGGCGGCGCTTCAAACCCTCGCGCGGACGAATGTTTGCAGCTGTGGGCTCGCTCCCTTTTGCCTCGATATTGTGTCAATTTTGTGCAAGCAATTTTCATCACAAAAACCCATCAACCATCAAAAAGTCAGCAGCATTAATCAATCCAAGAGCTGTGGCTGCTGCGAATCGAACACGCATCAATCGCAGCGCATCAACTCGAGAGGGGTGGCACGAGGCGTGATGCACTTTCGGTGCACCGGCAAAAGGGACGGACACTTCACTTCATTGACACGCATTGTTGTCGGTGATAATGAAAAGTTGCACAGTTGAAAGAAAACGTTTGCTGATTTCTCTATTCCGGTTGCGTTGCAACAGTCGACCGATCGTTGAGGACATAAATGTGTCTGTGTCATACGCCTTTTGTTGGCCCTTTATCACAACTCAATGCAGCATCATAATATGGTACGAGGCTTCCAATGGGGCTGCTTGATGTAGCTTCAATGTTATAAATTGATA
>KB671654.1:578646-600368 GCA_000349105.1 Anopheles epiroticus
AGAGAGAGAGAGAGAGAGAGGGCAAAATGATTTATCAGACCCTTTTATGCAACAGTTGAAACGGAATTTGTCTAGGTATAATATTTCATTTCGGTTTCTATCATAGAAATACAAGTTTTGATATTAACATTGTTGTTTTAGTTAATTCATGAGGAAAAAAAATACTGGAGCACAGTTTTGATCATATAGATTCATATCCTAGTTCAGTAAACTTATATTTTAAAATCGATCAAACAGTCAATAATAAAAAAGAGTAAAAGATAAGATTGCTTATAGAAATTCAGCTTTAAATAATCGGTAAATTTCGATGTTGAACTCTTTTTGTTTAGGAAATTGCTAATTACTTCACATATGAACTATCAAGAAATAAATAAATTACTTTTTTATGCTTTTTTGTATACCAAATAAATTAAAAATTACGATCATTGGCAAAAATAATCCTGTGGAATAACAATTTAATTGAATAAGAAGGACAATTTTCATGTAAACTCAATCAATCAAATCAAATCAATATGGAAAATTGTAAGATATTTTGACAACAAAAAAAAAAAACAATTTATTCGATAACAACGGACATTTCAGTTACGCTGATTCTTTCAGAACTCGTACACTGCAAAATTCCAGGGTAGAATGTATAACAATTCAATGAAAATCAATTTTATCGCTTACAATTTGACAAAAGATGCACTTTAAAGAAAGTTTTCGATGAAAGATACAATATGTTCAACGTGATATTCAGCATGCATTTTTTACTCAGCAGTAAAACTACTCGTTAGCACATACATATTCGTTTATCGTTTATACTCTCAGCGGAATTGTGCGGAGCTGTCACTGGATGCTTAAAAGTAGATGTCAATATATTAAAAATAGCACATGTGGCATTAAATGCGATAAGCCCAGCCCAAAACGACCACGTATCGAACGCCATGGCATTCCACGTGGTATTTGATTGGAAGAAAATTATCCAACCAAATGCAATCATGTTTTCTGCGCTAAAAATGACCAAAACTGGTACTAACCCCACCGTTAGGATGTTATCACAGTTTGACTGATTACGTTATCAACACGTTATCAGTGAAAAATGTTTACGGCAAACAGTCGCCGGATATAACCGGCTAGGGTGAGCTATCGTTTGATAGGAAATGTAAAATCGTTGATCGTGTACTTTGGCGTCTGATTTATTTGTATGTAAAAATATTACAATACATACACAGTTTACCCTGGAGTTTTTTTGTGAGAAGAAAGAAAAAAACTTAAAAAACAATTCGGATGTTTTCGCAACACCATTTACCCGTGATATGTTAAACTTTAATGACTAAATTGTATTAACTGAGTCGACATTCTAACTAACGTTAACACAACTAATAACACTGACCCATTCTTATCTTAACTTACCACCAGTCATACAAATACTACAAAACCGGGTTTTCTGATACCAGCGGGGAGTAGCGTGGTCCACCACTGGAGGAAGCCTTTTGTTTCGGGTATATCACATACAAAGTCAGTTGAATACCGGCCAAAATTCCTCCGAGAAGATTCGGAATCTAAGAGTAATAGATGAAAATTCCGTCCTGAGTATGAGACTGGTAACTACTATCATGATGAATCTAGAGGATGCTCTTTCTTACCTGTACAAAACGATCACCAATAAGTACGCCATAGGCAGTCCACAGCAAGCACACGAAAAACGATGCTAAAATTATGGGAAAGGGAAGACTGTCCGTGTTCTGGGTGCGAATGACATGCGCTAGCTTGGTGAGCGGCGAGGCGAAAAACAATACTGCCAAACAGCAGCAGAGCAATCCTAACGCAGAAAGAAAAGGAAACAAATTAGTAACTACCTTCTTATTGTCCATTATGGAGCGTGCGAACTAGCCGTTTTACCTATCACTCGGATTGACTTTTCCTCATCGGTTTCTATCATGGTGTAAAACGTTGCACTCAGTATGATGCAGGATATTCCCATCATTTGACGAATCACTTCTCGTTTGTTTACGCAAAATATGAAAAACACCACCGTATAGGAGAAGAACAGGGCCGAACCGATAAAGTTGACCAGTATTACGGTACTCTCCTCCGTTAAAACACCGTACTTGAGCCACATGAAGCATCTGGAAAACCCAAATGTAACTTATTATGTGTCGCCCACGCATAATAGCAGCCACGGCGTAATTTACTTACGATAGAAATCCGGATATGAACGGTACGGCAGATGTGTCTCCGGTTGATTTCTTCCGTATGTATCGATTACAAATCACACTGGAATGAAAGCTTTAATATAGTACAATGCCTTTCTATACCACTTTCAAGCATACTTACGTGCCAGTAAGAAACTGCAAAACCGTTGCAACAGTGGCCAGAGTGGCCAGGCTGGCTTTGGACATGATTGCATCCATTGCTGATGTGGTAACAAGATTTACAATAGCTCTGGCGTACGGGGCTCTCCACTATCTAGCTTTGCTACACTCCATCGAAGCAACAATACCGGATCGACACGCGAGCAATCATACCTTTGCTAGCCTTGTGTTTAATAAATTACGAAAAATGGATAATTTGTGTTCCGTCGCATCCGCTACGTGAGCAATTTGTTTATAATCAGACTTTTGACAAATAACGGTACGCGTACACAAAGTGCGCTGGTCCGCTAAGCTCCCAGGCTGGACCTTTGGCGAGAATATTTGACAGTTGACACTAAGCAAGGAAAGGCAAGCAAGGCAGAATTTTTATTTGTCTCCCCAAATTATTTCAAGTTGATTATGAATAAGCAAAACCTGTTAAAACAATTTTTTATTTTATTTTGAGTCATTTTATTTTAATTTTAAAAACGGGATTTCGTCGCTTAACTGTCAGAATCGCCTTGCACTGCCAACCTCTCCGACGTAAAACTTCAACGTAAACAGCTCAGGCCGTGCTCTAGCAATCGCCTTTCTGCACCCTGTTTGCTGTCTCAACTGTCAAACCACCAAACAACGATGCCCTGTGTTTGCTACGGCAGACCATCACTGTTTTCGGTCGCGAGTGATAAAGATTACAATTCGGTTCATTTCGGCTTGGCCGGAGCTCCTCGTTTTTAAGAAAGGGGCTTCCACCAGTTCTACCTCATTTGCATGTAGACTACGCGTCGGAGCTAGATCACATGAGTGGAAAAGTGAAACAGTGAACACGGGATACACCTCGTTCCCGTCTGTGTCGAACGCCACGGGTTTCGCTAAATGTCGAAGGTTTCGTGCGCACAGTTTGCGGTGGTGAAAGTGTTTCTGCTCGCTTACAGTGAACTTGCTAGTGCTTATGCTTGGTAGCGCCAGTTTGGTGAAGGAAATTCGCACTACCTCCAACACACCCGCGCAATGGATCCGTCCGACCACGAGGAAGCGAGCGTGCTGTACAGCCCCGGAAGGGAGCCCAAAATTGTAGCCCCTCACCAAAACGCCAACGTGCGAAAGGTTCGTTCCGTTGCCTTCTGTCGGAGGGGGAAAATATGTCCCATTACCTGGTTTTATCTATCGCCCTGCTCTTAATCCCTTCGGTTTCATAACGGTGCGCGGTATGTTCACGGCCGTGAGCTTAGGGCGGAATGCGTTTCTTCCCTCGATCAACACTAGCACTCACATCGAGGAATAAAAATAGTGAAATCGAGACATCACAAGAGCAAACGACCGAGAGAGAAAGGGAGGAATAGAACTAGAAAGAAAGCGAGTGCAAAAGAGCTGCTAGTATCGCGCGAATCAAGTGTATATGGCATTTGCGAAAAGCGTTCCTCTACTACACACGGATTAGTAGGCTAGGTTCATGGATGGTAGCGGTGTGAAGAAAATGATGAATGCGGCAGAAACAGCTGATGGATGGCGCCAGACGATGCACAAACGACGCATGCGGCAGAGCGAGCAGAGAACCGGCGGGATCCGATTTATGGAAGCGAAAACTATTTACGTTTTTTTACGCTCATTCGCAACCTCCGCTCTTTACCCTTTTGCCCTGCTCACACGTTTGTTGACGGAAGTGAACGGCACTTCCGAAAGCGTGCTGCGTCCTTCATGGTCCGTGTTTATCTCGTGCGCGCTACCTTTAATACAAAAAAAAAACGCGCGAAAAGTAAACACAATCCTGGTAGCCGGTGTGATTCAAGTTTACAGTGACTGTTTGGATAGGTGATTATGACGAAGCGAGGGATAGCGTCTTCCAATCAGTACGCGGACAATGCAGTTTCAATGAATGGCGCACACACCCAGCACAATACAGCATCGATAATGGATTATCACACAATTAGCAACATTATTGGTCGATAATGGGGATGATGATGATGATGATGATTGTTGGTACTTGATCCGATCCTTGGCCGAATAATACCACGAAAGCGTTCGTCCAGATTAGTCGTTTGTGGGTCGAACGTTCCAACGGTTGACTCGCCGAGCGTGCATTGAGCTTCAAGAGGGATCACAAGGGACCGTAAGGGTCACAGTATAATTGCGCACATAATTAGGTGATTAGAATTATTGCAGGAAAAACAATATGACAGTTAGTGATGTGCCACAGCACCGTGAAGTAAGTGATAAGCAATAGTTAATGCTTGGCGCTGTGCAGTGAAATAAGAACCGATTGAAGTTAGTTCATCGTTGTGTCCTGGATAAGCTGGGCATGAATAATGATAGCTAATCTGTATTTCTAATCAATGAACGAAAAAAAAGGGCCATGTCACATACTTTTGAGTCTTAAAAAACACTTTAAAATTATCACAACAGCAAGACCCTTCTTCGGGTGCTGCACGCTTGAAGGCAAACGCCACTTGATAAGACCATTGAAACGAAACGCACGTATCGGGACAGTATATTCACTGCACATCTTTTCTAACAGAAGCTTATATACCTAATGAACAGTCGTATTCTATCTAGAGGCTTATCCGGGACAGAAACACCGAAATACAAGCTTAACGATTATCTTATCACTTTAAGCAAGATAACTGAAGAATGTCGCATTCGAAACGTTATTGATTGCCATGTAATGGGGTGCGTCCGGCGATTGTCGCTTGTTATTCGAATGTAATAGTTAAAACCATAGGTTTAGGTTCTTGCTGTACTTATACTTATCCGGTAAGGACCACTACTAATCCAGATAAAAAAAACTAACATTTACAAAAAGGAAAAGAAGACGAATGAACGAGTAGGAGAAAAATATAAAATACTAAACAAATAAACAGAACAAATCAAACAATTTTAAATGCTAGAACGGTCAATTAAATGTACAAAAAATTTACAAGAACCTAAACGATATAGAAGAAGCGAGACAAGAATGAATACAAAAAGAGAAATTCAAGGTCTTGAAATGGTAAACCGAATTGTATGGAAGCAAACATATTCTTTTCTTAAACGAATAATTAAATTAATATTAAAATAAAAGATTAACATTTGTCCATATTTATAAACCCTATTATTACCATTTACAGGAAACGAGATGGACGTTTTGGTTGCTTACTGCCGGCATATCAACCACTCTCGGTGCAGCAGTACCAACGGGCTACAATATAGGCGTTATAAATGCACCGGCAAATGTGAGTACCAAGTGCCAGGGTCTACGCCACGCTGTAGATTGTGCTCTAAGGCAAATAAATTAACCAGCTGTGCAAACGAACGGGAACATCATATCCTAAAAAACGACATCCATTGCTAGATTTTGTGTCATTTTACCATTACTCTGCAGCTCACCTGAAGCCAGAATACGCGCACACACGCAAACGCATGACGGAACATGCTGAACAAGCAATGAAACGAAACGTGCGAAAAGTTGCACACGTGTCCTGCAAATGAGCTTACCGGAAGTAAGCGCTTTAGATTTGTACACTTTTTAACCAGCGTAGCTGCGTAGCGTAGTTAAGATGAGCGATTGTAAGAAATGATACTAAAATGATTCCCTGTTTCTCTGTTTCAGTTTATCAAAGCTTGGTGCAATGAAACGATTTTTGAAACATATGGAACCGTTTTTACGGAGGGCAATCTGGAGACGTTCTGGTCAGCGGTTGTGTCCATCTTTTTAATCGGAGGTGTTATTGGCTCCCTCGGTGGAGCGTGGGTTGCCGATAGGCTTGGAAGGTAGTAAAGAAGTAAAAAACATGAAGATGAAGATGATGATGTTTATTTATCTGTTTTATTTGTAATTTACAGGAAACGGTCCTTTCTTCTGTGCGGATTTTTGCTGTTCGTCGGCGGCGTATGCTTCCAGTTCTGTCAAACGCTCAGCTCGGTGGAGCTTCTGATGGCTGGCCGGTTCATCGTCGGACTTGCGGCCGGATTGACCACCAGCACGGTTCCCATGTACCTCACGGAGCTGGCCCCGCTAGGCCTACGCGGTGCACTCGGTGTGTTCTGCTCGATGGGTGTGACCGGTGGTGTGGTGGTCGGACAAGTAATAAGCTTGGAGGAAATATTCGGCACCGAAGAGCACTGGCAGTTTGCGCTTAGCTTCTACGTCATTCTGGTTGTGATATTTTTCGTACCGTACCTATGGTTGCCGGAAAGCCCAAAGTACCTGTTCGTCATTCGACGGCGGCATGATGAGGCGGTGAACGAGTTGAAGCGCATTGCGGGAAAGAAGGTACGGGACGAGTACGTGCGGGAACAGATCGATGCGATGCGCCGGGAGTGCACGCCGGAGAATGATGAGGATTCGTGTGAGGACGGTAGAGCGAAAAAACCAAAGGAGCGAACAATTTGGTCGGTGCTGACGGATCGAACGCTGCTACTGCCGCTCGTACTCGTGTGTGCTTTGCAGGGTGGCCAACAGCTCTCTGGAATCAATGCGGTATGGCACAAGAAAGTGGTTTACCTTTAAAACGCCATAAACTTAAGCGCTTTACAATATTTTACAGGTATTTTTCTACTCCGTATCGATCTTTGAGTCGGTGGGGCTTAGCTCAACGGACGCAAAGTTTGCAAATCTCGGGGCCGGTTGCCTAAATCTGTTCGTTGCCTTCTTTAGCCCCATTTTGATGGCTAAATTCAACCGACGCTTCCTAGCCCTCACATCCTGCGCGATGTGTGCACTGTTTTTGTTCTGCCTTACGTTCATCGTGTTCTTTATTGTAAGTTTAGTGCAGAAGAAAAAAAGAAGCTTTAAACTAATCATTTTATTTTATTCAATTCAAGGACGACGTGGAATGGTTTTCCTACGCAAGCATCGTCGCAATCCTCCTTTACATTCTCTTCTACCAAATAGGCCTTGGACCAATACCTTACTTCATCGGATCTGGTTAGTAAAACTACATTCTATTTAATTTCAATGCCTTATAATAATCCCACCCTAAACTCTTGTAGAACTGTTCGAAGTTGGTCCCCGGCCCGCAGCAATGGCCATGGGCAGCTTGGCATCGTGGGGATGCAACTTCATTGTGGCCATGCTGTTCACCACGCTTCAAAGCGCCTGGGGAGCGTTCGTCTTCCTACCGTTTGCGTTCACGTGCGTCGGGCTGACGGTGCTGCTGCGTATGTATCTGCCCGAGACGCGCGGCAAGCACATCTCGCAGATAGTGCCGCTCGTCGCGAAAGGATTCAGCTCCAAACCGCTAGTGCCTTAAGCTGCAGCAGCAATAGCAAGCAATGACAAGCAAGCAAACAAAGCCCGACAGAAAATGCTACACAGGAAATACACGTTGTGATTTTTATCAGTTGCTCAAAGATTGTGAAGGAAACTAGAAAAAAAAAAACAAAGTGGCTTAACCGTGGTAATCCTAAGCCTATGCATCGTATACTCTTAGTACTTAGCTTAAGAAGAGCGTTATTTTTAAACCCAGGAGAAGTGAACAATTGTAACAGGGTTGGATTGTGTGCAATAATGAATAATGAATAAGAGATCCAAGAACTCGAACGATTTGCTCACTGCAACGGTTGCACATTAATTATGTCCCGCCCTTTCGCCAATGCCACGGTAAATATTAGCACGCATCCTCTTATCTCGATGTACGGTGGCACAATAGGAAAGGCATGAGAAGGAACTAAACACACTCGGTTTATTGGCGTGGCTGTAAATTATATCCGAATCCGTCGCTGACGAGCTACGCAAGTGCAAGGTGGTGCGGTAAACACTATAAAATGAACTTCTTAATAGGCACCACTTCCTGATGAAACAACTGTCCGTTGCATGAAATTATGTACACTTTTCTTAGAGCCCCTATTGCACACTATTCCAGTGCCGTCGGAGCTACAGAATGGATCTCACATTGCCGGTTAGAGCTCACATCGGAACGAAAGTTTTGTTCTGTATTTCCCTTACTTCAATTTTCACTCACCTTCTGCTACAGGAATCTGGTTGGACGTTACAACTCGTTGCGCTAGGCGCGATCACTAGTCTGGGCGTCTCGATACCGGTTGGCTATCAGATAGGTGTTATTAATGCACCGTCGGAGTACATCAAGCGCTGGAGCAATGAAACGATCACTCGAAACTATCAAGTTCAACTGACGGACGGGGCACTGCGGGCGATCGTTGCGTCAATCATTTCGATTGCACTGATCGGTGGCGTAATTGGATCACTGCAGGGCGCTTATCTTGCGGATCGGTATGGAAGGTAAGTGCTGGTGAGGGTAGGATAGAAAATTTGGGACAAAGTGTGTAAATCCGAGATCGGGAAACAAAGACACGAGCCGGTTTATAATGCGTAGCAGAATGAACGCGTCGGTCGGAAAACTTGTTGTATTTTTTAATACAACTTAATACTTTTCAGTCCTGGAGCTTTTTTGGTTCCTAGCCCTGCAACCAGGTCATATTCTCAAACTCTTTCAAAATCACTAACAAATGTATACATTAAACTGGTTTTTAGATATCAAAAGTACATTATACGATCGACAAGGCTATAGTCTATAATACAGGAATATTGAACAAACATAATCTTATGTAGGAATAACTAGGATGGATATACGCTATTAACAAGCTCTTTCTTTCTTTTTTTTTATTCATTAGTAACGGCCAGGCCGTATTGTTAAGCTCTTTCTTTTTTAACGAAACAAATTAGGACAAATCCAAACCTAGAATTTAAAATATCCGTTACAATGTTGTAGCGGGCTTGATAAATGGAAGTTAAATCTTGGTGTGAATCAAAACCGAAGAAAATATCGAGTATGTTTTGTCTGGCAAGGTTTTTGGTTAAATATTTGAACTATGCGTTCTCCAATAGCACCTCTCAAGTGTGCTGTTTGAAGTGTAGATATGGCAAAGTAGTATCTAACGCACGTCCAACGATGCCATTGTGCCCGGTAAGCTTGAAACGTTTGCCATGGAGCTGAAGCTTCCTGTAGGTAGTTAAACGATTACTAGTGTTATGATTGCGTTCAAAAAAATTCATTTGCCTTCGCAGGACACCGGATGGACGTGGGGTCTCTGTTGGTTTGGTGTCATAGTGAACCTTTCCGTCTCCGTAGCCGTTGGCTATCAAGTGAGCTCGATCAATGCGCCAGCGAAAGTTAGTAGCCAATCATGTCTAATGCTCTTTGGCGAAGAAATTTGATATTTGTGTTACTTGTTGCTCCTCTTAGTTCATCCAAGCTTGGCTTTGTACCGTTTTCACAGACCGTTATGGAGTGCATCTTGCAGAGCAAGAGCTAAAAATTGTATGGTCTGTTATAGTGTCAACAGTTTTGCTCGGAGGAATTATTACCTCCCATTTCAGCGGTCACATATCCACCACCTATGGCAGGTGACCGATGGCAGGATTAAATTCTAACTTTATACCGTCCTTTAACTATTTTTCTTTTCTCTTTTTTTCCAGGAAAAAATCCTTCCTATGCTGTGCTCTTCTTCTTACCAGTGGGGCCCTATGTTTTCTCTTCTGCCGTGCCGCATCCTCGGTGGAACTGCTACTACTGGGTCGACTTCTCGTCGGGCTTTCGTGTGGACTAACGACCGGCGTCATTCCAATGTATCTGGCGGAAGTGTCACCGATCAAACTGCGTGGTGCCATGGGCGTGCTGTGTCCATTGGGCCTTACCGCTGGTGTGGTCGTTGCACAGGTGATAAGCCTGGAGCAGGTGCTCGGTACTGAGCAGCACTGGCATTATGCTCTCAGCTGTTACGCGGTGTTGAATCTATTCTGCTATGCGTTTTACTTCTGGATACCGGAAAGTCCCAAGTATCTGTACAGTGTGAAAGGTGATCAGGCGGGATCGTTGCGCGCTATCCGCAAGCTTTTCGGGCGTCATACGATCGGGGACGATTACATCAAGCTGCAGATGGAATGTACTAATTCATCCAATGGACAATCACCGCCGGATGAGGCACAACCGCAAGCCAACCGTTCACTTTGTTCTGTGATTCGAGATCCGACGCTCACGCTGCCGCTGGTCCTTGTTTGCGTCCTTCAAGGAGGTCAACAGCTGTCGGGAATCAATGCCGTTCGTAGGAATTCAGTTTTATCCAATTTCTTATTTAACAATAATTACGCTGCTTTCCCTCTTTAGGTATTTTTCTACTCGGTGTCCATCTTTGAATCGGTTGGATTCAGTTCTACGGCAGCCAAGTTGGCCAACCTAGGAGTGGGTTGCTTGAATCTGTTCGTATCGTTGTTTGGACCGCTGCTGATGGCTCGCTGTAACCGAAGAACTTTATGCCTGCTGTCGTGCTCTGCCTGTGCTATCATTTTGTTTATTCTTACTCTGTCCATACATTTCATTGTAAGTATGATATGTATATTTAGTTTTGTAAGTACATTGGAAATCCATTCATCGGGGCTTTTTGGCATTCGAGCATGGCCATTCAGCCAAAAAGCAGGGATATAAGGTAATATGGACTTTGTTACACAAATTTTCCCTTTTTTGAAGGGTTACTTGGATGATCTGAGTCTAGTTTTATTCTAGTAAAGTGTTAATGTCATTTTTGCACAGCACGGATATGCATATAATCGGATAAAAAGTAACCGGATGAATGGGAATCCACAGTATCTCTTTAGTACGTATGAATAACAGTATTTTTTTCTACAGGACATGATCAACTGGTTCTCCTACGCCTGTATTGCGACCATTTTGCTCTACATTATCTTCTATCAGTTCGGGCTTGGACCCATTCCCTTTTTTATTGGATCAGGTAAATCAAACTGTTTAGAAGTTGAAAGCGGTTTCTCATTTCATTTCTTTTTTTCCAGAGCTTTTCGATCTTGGACCACGCCCAACAGCAATGGCGCTGGGGAGCCTATCCTCCTGGGGATGCAATTTCATTGTTGGGATGGCTTTTCCCACTCTGCAAAGTGTATGGGGTGCGTTTGTCTTTCTTCCATTTTCCATTACATGCCTTCTATTAACCGTTTTGGTTAAATTTTATCTTCCCGAGACACGTGGCAAGGAGGTAGCCGAAGTTGTGCAGAAGGTAGCACATGGCTTTCGCTCCAAAGTGAACGATTAGCGTAAAGGAAAAGTACACCAAGAGTTAATTGTTTCAAAAATATATTTTTTTGATTTTACATTTTCAATACATTTTAAACTACAGCTATTATCTATTCGCTAGAACACATAGGAGTCTTTTTGTTGGCTTTTAAAATACAATATAAGTGCCCAAAACTATTTAGTCTCATAATATTTCCTGCGCATCGATTTCAACTCGTCGAAAAACAGTAGCACCAACGTTGCATGCGGCCCAATTCGCATGTAATGGGGCCAAAAGCCTTTGTAAAGCCCTCCGACACCTTCGGACTTTAGTATCTTTACAAAACAATCCACCACCCCGTTGTAGTAAATTCCCTTCCCTTTGGCATCTACCCCTTGATTGTACAGCCGCGTGGCTATAACGTCCGGCGGTGTCATTGTAATGGCCATTACCGTACCACCCACCGCACCGGCAACGGTCGAAACGAAGGTATCGCTTTGGTTCGCAACAATCGGGTGTCGCTCAAGAAAGTCTTTCGTGTATCCGAATGCGGCCAGCTGTCCACCGCTACCGAGCAGAGCACGGGGCATCGTAACGGCTACACCACGGTAAAGCCCTTGTATGCCGTGCTTTTTGAAAATGTCCTTCAATGCGCTAACCATGCCTGTGTGCTGGTGCTGATAACCGACCGCAATCTCTGCCTTTGCCTGCGATTGAAGATGAGTTCGGAGCTGGAAAAGGGAAACAATAAAACCGTCGTTAGGCTAACGAATCGACCGGCCAAGGCTCGAAGATCGTGTACCATAAAGAAGGGGCTCGCCAGTGCCGAACCGACGAATCCTCCGGTAGCGCCCCAGAACGCACTCTTCAGAATCGACTGATTACCGTTCCGCTGTTTGGTCCACCCGTGCTCGTTGGCCGTATTGTATATGCCTAATCTAATCTGAACGATAATGTAGCCTTCCATTCCACGATCGCCATCGCGTGTATGTGTCGTTACCTGCACGAGTTGAGAATGAACTGGAAGCACAGGGACGGTGCCAGCCCTTTCTGTAAGGCAGCATATCCATCCTTTTTGGCAATCGTAATGAACGCGTCCACCACGCTTGTGTAGGGCTTGTGGTAGGTTCCCTTTGCGGCCAGCTCACCCTGCAGTTGCATTCTCGTTTTTACGACCTGTAAGCAAATAAACATTTACACGGTTTTGGTTGTATTTTCTGTTTGTGCCCCTTACTTACCTCTAGAGGGTTCGTTATTAACGTTGCGGCCATGGAACCGATACCGCCAAGCAAGAAGTCTGTTCCGTCCATCTTTCACTCGATCGCAGTAGGCTGGTACGGATGTCTCGCGCAACTTAGCACAACTTTGTGTAATTATTTACGTTCTCACGTTTGGATCGCCGGTTGACGATGAAGTAGCGTCTACACGTAAGCACTGATCGATCGGTTGATATGGTGATATTGGAAAATAATGCTTAATTTTGATAATAGTGTACAAGAATGTGGGTTAATTGTAGCATATTTTAGGTACCTTCGTTTTATCTCATACAATTCTTCTATCATTCCATCTAACTACGAGTAATTTGAACGAAACGCATCTTCACCGTAAAGTACTGAAACAACGACTATAGCCATTTGCCACCCCTGTCGAAGTTGTTCTTTGAAAGCAAGGGTGGGGAAGGGGTACAGGGACCAAAAGTCACAACAGGCTGTCAAAGCGAAAATTCTAATAAGTCGCACAAAGCTGCTCTACTACACAGCGATGGTTCCGCATATTGGCCAAAAAATCGTCACTTTCTCATAGCAGTAACCTTCAACGAACAGGTGAAAATGGTGCAGTACTCGCTAATTGTTCTGTTGGTGGCCTTCTACGGCGCGCACGGAAGTGGGTACGAGAAATGTAAGTATGTTATGGGTGGTTGTTTTGTTGACGCATCGCTTTGTTGACGCATCGGGAAGGGGGAATTCGGGCCGATATGTTCCTCAGCCAGATGATGTTCCTCAATATGGTTAAGCAGCTAATAACCGGATGATTGTATGCTTACTTTGTTATTGCAGATAATCTAGTTAGCTCTGAAATATGCTACGAGCGTAGAAACGCCCTGCTGTCTCAGCTTTCGTTCCTGGACACCAACAAAGTATGGTATATGCCCGACTTTGACACCGGCGCGATCTACGGACAGAGCTGGAACTCGTCTTCCTTCAAACGGTACAGTGAATGCAAGTTCACACTGCAGGCGCGGACCGGCCACGGGATATTCCTGGTCGTGCGCAAGATGCACATGCGGCAGGACCCGAAGGGCAACTGTCTCGATACGGTTTCGGTGCGGCAGAGCAACAACAAAAAGACAAAGTTCTGCTACACGCCAAAGGATGTGCCAAGAAGTTTTTCCGATTCTTCCTTCCTGAAGATATCGATCAAGCTGGACCACTCGATGCCACTACCGTCCCCGGAAGATACACTCTACATACAGCTGGTAGCGACGCAAAAGCGTGACTGTACGGGCAGCAAGGATGAGCTGCAGTGCGGTTCGGCGGAGCGCCAGTCCTGCATACACAAATCCTTCGCCAACGATGGTACGATCAACTGTCCTAATTGTATAGACGAGCCAAGCTGCGAACAGGAGCCGGTTGAGATATTGAGCGTTAGCAGCAATAAGGAAAAGGTTGTGCTGACCGCGTTCGTATCGCTCATCCTGACGGCACTTGGCTTTTGCGCCCTTTTTCTGTGCCTTTACAAGAGCAAACAGTGGATGCTGATGTGCAATTGCGGGGCTGGCAGCGACCGAGAACGTGTCAATCGAACCGGCCGTGGACACTTACAACGCCACGGACGGGGCGAAGGTAACGTTGTCGCTGGCGTACACTCGATCGAGCTGCGTGGATCGGCCAGCGACCTGGCCCCGACGGCCCCCCTGGAGGAAAAGGACCTACCGCCCAGCTACGATGCACTGTTTCCTACCACCACAGTTGCCTGCAGCACTTCCGGGCCGGTGACGGTCTCGGCAGCCACCTCGCCCACCATACCGAAGGCCGGCATGGAGCGAGACGAGGACCTCACGAAGTAACAACATCCTGCCCCGTTTTGTAGTAGATGTTTATCGCATTTCGTTGCTCTGTTGATGTATATAAGCTTTAACGTACGTTCTGATAGGATAAAGTTTATTCGTAAGTTGTGTAGAAAGCTAGCGAAAGCATGCGGACGAGGGGCGTCAATTAGGCGAGCCCCACTAGGAGAAGCAAAAAGAAGACTCTGCCAGAGAGTATTAAACCAAAATTCGTGCGCAAATCTGCTGTCGTTTCGTCCAAATCAGGTATTATCGTCTGTAACCTTTGAACGAGTTTGCATTACTTAAACCCGTTTGTACTCCTAGTAATCGACTTTATAGTAGGGAATCTCGTGCGTAAAAAAAGATAAGCAGCTGTAGTGGTGGACGCAACTCGCGGGACAGCAGTACTTTAGATTTATTTATTATTCTACCATACGCGTAGTGGGTTACCACATTTCGTACCCACTGCCGGTCTCTTACTCGACAGTTTTTGTACGTTGCCTAAAATATCGTTGAATTAAACCAAGCTGGAATGGGGGGATAAGATATGAAGTGTTACTTTTGAAATAAAAACAACTCACTGGAAAAAGGGCGATCCTTTTCGGTGTCAAATTTCGAGAGAAAATTTTGTGCATTTTATATTGATGTTCAATACAAGTTGAATGCTCATACTTTATGCAACGAACTTTATATTCTCCTTATTGTGCCTGCAACAGTTCAGCATAGCAATAGTTGTCGTGTGTTACTTGTATTTGTTATAATTTTAAAATGACAATAATATTCAAATAAGTATGCTTTGTACTTATCTTTATATTTATTACTCAAAACATCATCGAATTACCGTAAAAACCATCCAAATGGCAAACAAATGGTAAAAATCGTAGTTTTGCGCGATGCATATACGCCAATTAACGAGCCTTTTGAAACGTTTCAACCAAAATTCAAATTGTCATGTTGAAAAATAACCGTTATCGATGAAACTTTTCAATCACAAAATTGGCTAAAATCTAGAATTTTAGCGAATACTTATAAATTTTTATGTCTTGAAACTAAACTTATGTTAGCCTCAGATTGAAAATAGAAGAAATTGTTCGTATTTTTGTAAAAAAAAACAATTTGTTTCAATTTTGTAGGTTTCTGATAACAAATGTAATGCAGCTATTAATAGCATGGATGACAGGATTGAAATCAATATGAAACATATGTAATTCACTGAAGACTTTATACCATTGTAGTTTATTATGTGAGATACAGATATTTATACTTCATTTAATTTAATAAAATTGCATTATATCACCATTTTAATTTAGTTTTTTCTCCTTGAGACACGGTTTGATCTGAACAGCTGTGCTAGCATTTCAACGGTGATGGGCATTACGAAGAGCTATCGTTCCTTGGATAGGATTCAACAGCTCCGCGGACTTTCAAAGCATCATTGCTTTTGGCGCGCTTCAAACGTACAAGCACCATCTTTGCCTGTTTGGTTCAGTGTTTATTGTGTGTTAATTTTTCTCATAAAATCAAGCAAAATGCAGCGAGATTACGCCAAAGATAAAGGTAAGTGGCGTACTCTAAAAGCTTGCTTAAATTGAAGTAGTTTTCATTCAAACGCTTCGACTAATTCCTTCCTGCAATTACAGAAACAATCAAATCCTTCCTGGCGGAATTCTACCGCGAAGAAGACGATGGCAAAAAGAACTTTGTGTATGCACGCCAAATAACGAAGATTGCGCACCGCGAGCAGATCCAGCTCGTAGTCGATCTGGACGATGTGGCCAACTATCGGGACGAGCTGGCCGAAGCGATGCAGGTGAATGCGCGTCGCTATGTGAAGCTGTTCTCGGACGCCGTGTTTGAGCTGCTGCCCTCCTACAAAGAGCGGGAGGTGATGAACAAGGACACGCTGGACATCTTTATCGAGCATCGGCTGATGATGCAGAACCGGTTGCACGGTCCGAACGAGACGCGTGACGCCCGGAATGCCATTCCGATGGAGCTGGTCAAGCGGTACGATGTGTACTTCAAGGCGCCGAGCACAGCGAAAGCGGTCTCGATTCGTGACGTGAAGGCGGAAGCCATCGGCAAGCTGGTGGCGGTACGGGGTATCGTGACGCGCTGCACAGAGGTGAAACCGATGATGACGGTCGCAACTTACACGTGCGATCGATGCGGCTCGGAAACGTACCAGCCGGTCACGGCGATGAGCTTCAAGCCGGCGATCGAGTGTCCGTCGGAGGATTGCCGTGTGAACAAGGCGGGCGGTCGGTTGTACCTGCAGACGCGTGGCTCCAAGTTTGTCAAGTTCCAGGAGGTGAAGATCCAGGAGCACAGCGATCAGGTGCCTGTAGGACACATTCCCCGTTCACTCACGGTTATGTGCCGTGGTGAAACGACGCGATGTGCCCAGCCAGGTGATCATGTGATTATTACGGGCATCTTCCTGCCGATTCAAAAGACGGGCTTCCGGGCGGTCGTCTCGGGGCTGTTGAGCGAAACGTTCGTCGATGCGCACCGGATCGTGTGCCTGAATAAATCGGATGATGGGGAGCTGAACAATGAGCTTACGCAGGAGGAGCTGGATGAGCTGGCGAAGGATGATTTCTACACGCGCATCGCAAGCAGTTTGGCGCCGGAAATTTATGGCCACCTGGACGTGAAGAAGGCACTGCTGTTGCTGTTGGTCGGTGGTGTTGATCGTAGCCCGGATGGCATGAAGATTCGTGGCAACATCAACATCTGCCTAATGGGTGACCCGGGTGTGGCCAAGTCGCAGCTGCTCGGGTACATCGATCGATTGGCCGTGCGCAGTCAGTACACGACAGGTCGTGGTTCGTCCGGCGTTGGTCTAACGGCGGCTGTAATGAAGGATCCGCTGACCGGCGAGATGGTGCTAGAAGGTGGTGCCCTCGTGCTGGCCGATCAGGGCGTTTGCTGTATCGACGAGTTCGACAAGATGGCCGACGAAGATCGTGTGTCGATTCACGAGGTGATGGAACAGCAGACGATCTCGATCGCTAAAGCCGGCATTATGACGTGCTTGAATGCGCGCGTCTCCATTCTGGCCGCAGCTAATCCTGCCTACGGTCGTTACAATCCACGCCGTACGATCGAGCAAAACATTCAGCTACCGGCGGCACTGCTTTCCCGTTTCGATCTTTTGTGGTTGATCCAGGATAAGGCCGATCGGGATAACGATCTGCGGCTGGCAAAGCACATTACGTACGTGCACAGCCACGGCAAGCAACCGCCGTCCCGCATCAAGACGCTCGATATGGCACTGATCCGACGGTACATTGCGCTGTGCAAGCGCAAGATTCCCGTCATCTCACCGGAGCTGACGGACTACATCGTGAATGCGTACGTTGAGCTGCGCCGGGAGGCACGCAACAGCCGCGACATGACGTTCACGTCCGCCCGTAACTTGCTAGGCATTTTGCGTCTATCCACCGCTCTGGCACGCTTGCGACTAGCTGACACGGTGGAGAAGGACGACGTGAAGGAAGCGCTACGATTGCTTGCCATGTCAAAGGACTCCCTGAACCAGACGGAACATCGGGACACACAGTAAGTTCACAGTGAAATGTAGCATTTTGCTGACTGCAGATAATAATCCAATTTTCTTTCCCATTCTTTCCCCTAACCAGCGTGCAAAACACCTCGGACAAGATATTTGCCCTCGTGCGGGAGCTGGCCGGCGAAAACAAAACGGTAAAGGTGGCCGACATTATGGAGCGCTGCACCACCAAGGGCTACAAACCGGACGAGGTGGACGAATGTATCGAAACGTACGAGGAGCTGAACGTGTGGCAGGTTAACCAGACGCGAACGAAAATCACCTTCCTGTAGACCAACTTTTTTTTCTGTATCGCTTTTTACTGTTCTACCTTTTTTAAATGTGTTTCAGCATTGACATTATTATTTACAAGCTTCTTTTCAATCATAGCATTTAAGAGACGTTTTCTCTCGTTGTTGATAAGTAGTATTATTATTTGTGTGTGTGTTTCCACTGGTAGAATTAAGAGTGTGAGACTTTACTATTTTTACAATTTTATATGAGCCTGCCAGCGTCAACAGTACAAGCTAGGGAATGCACTTTTCGACACAATGATTGTGAAAATAAACACAAAACACAAAAAATGAACAATAAACTAATTATTACGTGACAATAATAAAGAATCTTCGTTTTTATAGACAAAGATAAGACCATTGTAGCAAAACAGCAGGATACTTTAACACCAAACTGCACGTATCTTTAAATACATCACATATATGCTAAACTTTTCTAAATTTTTGTTCAGTGTTGCCGTACTTTAGAACATAATTATGGCATCATTTAACAACATAGCTTTAAGAAGGACATTGTGAAATTTTAAAAAAAACCTCGCCTGCGGTGTTTCTGTTACACAAAAAAAATCAAGAATAAGGTCTTTCATGACATTCATTACATCATACATAAGAAGCCGAAAGTGCGATGGAATGACAGTTTTGATCCTGAAAATGAGGCGGTTAGGAAATAAAGTCACTTTGGATGAATAAGTTCCTTCCCATACAAAAATAAAAAACAAAGAAAAAGCGTGTCTAAAACGTAGTGCGCGTAGAAGTGAACAGTAGAAGAAAGTTTGCAGGCAATCAGAGAGGTCTGAACAAGTTTCATTCAACGACTGCAATACAGCTATTCCCTGATATACGCTAATGCATGATACCTATGCATTTGGAAGTGAAGAAATGGCAGTGACTTAAAGACACTTTCGTCCTTCTCAAAGCTCTGTGGGGTCAGAGGTGGGATAAGCGATTTCAATAGAAGTAATGGATCATATGACTGCTAAATGATGCAGTAAATTAATTGTACTTGTAGTCGGCTTATACGTTCCGCGGATGGAAAGGTTTCGGTTAAGCATATATGAAACCTACCCGTTTTGGAATGTACCTATTAAATCTGTTGTTCTAAACGAGCAGCTAGGCATATAGGCAGTCGGACCTATTGAACCTACTAAACTCGTTACAAAACGGGTCGGAATTGTAACAGCCATCTCGAATCTACTGACTATGAACCTACCTAGCTTACTTAGCTAGTGGAGAGCTCTGACTATGAACCTACCTAGCTTACATAGCTTGTGGACAGCTCGCTGAAAAACGGGTCGGAAATCAAGTAGACGGTGCCAAAGCTTCGATCCTACCAAGCACATATGAGCCTAACCTACCCTCGATATATGATAAACGCGGTGTCAAACCTTTATAACCTGCTGATCCTGTTGGAGCGCTCAGGGTCGCTTTTGTGTATCTCCAACAAGACTGTTACGGATACGGCAAGCTTGCCACAGGAATTGTTAATGGAACCTATCTGAGGTGAGTCGATAAATTGATAGCAACTAAGAATGGCGGCTGTGTTCACTGTCTAATATCTCGCACCAGCTAATACCACGATCAGACTAAGGCTACAGCACTGATAAGAGCGTAGACATTAGTGATGGGCAGGTAGATCCGAACTTAGCGGTTCGGAGCCATCCGTAAGCGTCCCGGAGCGGTTCGGGTCGTATACTTAACTCCAACGAGTTCGGGTCGACCCGTGGGTACCAGCAAACCATATACCAGTTCGACCCTTTGGTTCTGGACGACCCGTTGGTGCAGCGAGTTCGAGTCGACCTTAACCTAGGTTGACATAGGGCAAACTCGCTGCACCTACGGTTTGACCCGAACCAACGGGTTTGGACTCGCATATGGTTTGCTGCACCCACTGGTCGAACTCGATTCATACAGGATCGAACTCGACTCCGGGTTGATCCGTGAAAAGTGTCTTATGACTAGTAGATGCCCATGCCCTTTAAATGCCCTATGGAAAAGCCCTAATTCACTGGTAACCCTGACTTACCGGTCTTTAGATGACGTACCTGAGGTGCATAAAAATCCATCTAGACCGTTCTCCCGTAGTGAGGATTGACTTATATAAACTAAGTGGTAAGAATAAGTTTCGTAAGCCAGATTTTTTTTAGTTGGAAGATAGATAGATGGACGAAAAAGATAGATTTTGGATGCTATCTGTTGTTGGATGAATTGGATTCAAGCTCGCCGAGCTTGAGGAGGAGTGTTGTAGATCATACCCCCTCCAGTAGCTTCTAACAGTAGCCTTTGTTGTAATTAGTAAACAGTATAAAAGCTAGTCTTCCACCAAAAGCTTCCAACAAAACCATCTATACGGTCTAAGCAAAGAACGGAACATTCACAGTTGGCGCTTGTGGACCGTTTTTCGAATACATTAAAGAAAGCGTATCCAAATCTTCAATTGCCCAACCTCGTCACGATCGATCCCAGCAATTATCGATCCACCGCGGGGCGCACTTAGCAATGCAGCCAACATTGGCGACATAAAAATTTGCCAATTAAACTCCCTTTTTACTACAGGCGCCAATGCAAATTACACACACCTTTCGGCCTTAGCAATTGATTGGTCTAAGATTTATGGCTACGCGTAAGCCCTCACAATAAGGGAACGTAATCAAATCACGTCCTATTATGGATGATACGTACGTTACGCAGTACTTTGAAGGGCTATTTAGTTAACTGAGCATAAGTGTTTACTATTCTTGAGCACAATCGATGAAGTCATTAAAAGCGTTAGTTATACAACTTTATGCTCGTTGTGCACTATCCATATCAATTGGTAGCGTTTTGGAAGAATTTCCCAAGGTCTCTCAAATTTTCAATTAAATTACCAAAACACATTGTGAGGTATAGTAGAAACTTCCATTATCGGAACGCCATCGCCCGCCATATGGCACAGCCTGTTGAAAAGGACGAACGCACACCTTGCCCCAATATTTATTCACTCGAAGCCAGTTACAGGTTTTAGTCTTTTTGTGTTCACTATCCGCCATCTCATCCCTTATCCATCTTTAACAGCAGCGTCGGCTCAATAGATTGGTCAATTTGCAGTTCATCCAATTTTCCGTAAAACCAGGTGGAAAGCGTCCGCTTCGGTCGCTTCAAGCGTCGAATGTTCTTTTTCCAGCGCGTTGGGTTTGGGCGCTTTTCGTTATGCAAATCGGTGTCCGCGATTATCCATCCCATCGAAAGTGACTCTCATGGGGAGCCCACCGAGAAGGGACCCACCGAGATAGCGTGATAGCGTTGCGCGGGAAAATGGCCAAAAAATTCATTAAATCTGATTGCCACTGATCGTATCGTTTTTTGGTCGAGGCGAGCGCTTTTTGTGTGTGTCTTCCCTTTTCGAGCCAAACACGAAGCAACCACACCATCAACGGCTCAAAAAAAACCATTCAAAGAACGCAAACACAAAGATCCATCCGCCCAGATGCCACCCCAAACCCCCCCCCCCCCCA